>BQNB010013147.1:0-25000 GCA_026074375.1 Tanacetum coccineum | reverse complement strand
TTTTCATTTCCCGTGCTTACGAGTAACCTCCACAAACCCATCATCTGATTCTTGAGTTGGAACAACAACCTTAACCTTTTTAGGACATTGATCATCAATATGATCAAAGATTTTACATGTATCACAACGAGAGGGCTGCCACTCATATTCAATTTTAATAGTTTCCATAGAATGCCCCGACCTATTTTGAAATGGGATAGCCATGACTAGAGATTCCATAAGAGCCTTTTTAGATGACACCTCAATAAGAGCTCAAGCATATGTAGTACGACCCCATGATTTAAGGCATATAGTGCTTGTATAAGCATCAAGCATTATGGGTCATTCTAGCTTAGTGGTAATCAAACTAAGACCAACTTTAGAATATGCAACAATAGGAACATTATGGAGTTTAACCCAAACAGGTGCTGCAGTTATTTCATCCTTCTTAAGTTTAGTATTGGGCATCCATGTGTTTAATATTGTTGGAACCAAACGATTTAGGCAAGGCCCATTTTCAAGTACTTGTTCCATACCCTCCCTCGTTGAAAATTGAAAAAAGAAGAAACCATTATGCAACATTACACGTTCAAGCCCATACTTCGCCTAAGTGTTTTTAACATAATTCTCAATGATAGGAAAAGCACGTCGTTTACCAATAAAATACCCATATAAGGTATTAAAAAACTGACTACTAACGTCGTCAACCACTGCTAACGGAATAGCCACATCAGCTCCTTCAATACTCTCCTCATTACTCAATTTAGAAAGTTGGACCGTCTTCTTGGGGGTGTTATCCATAAAAATGGAAGCAAATGAAACTGGATTCGTGCCTCCATTACCAATTTTTCTATGAATGGCATCAAAACCATCCTTAAAAGTGTTCATACTCTCTCAAACCCACAACCAATTACAAAGAAACAAACAGAACCTAACGATTAACAATACGAAGAGAGACGCAACCCTAATAAATTAGGGTTTTGTTAGCGAGCAGATCCATGCCTAACCGACCTCCATAATAAATGATGACATAAACATTAATGAGTAGGAATGAACGCGCTTGATAAAGAACCTATGTAGCAATAAAGATGAAACCCAAAAATAAGAGATCGAAACCCTAAACCCTAGAGGAGAGGCAACCAAATAAAGAGCAGTTTAAGAGATAAAATCAAATGATTAATCAACATCAACATGAGCGTTATAAGGTATTAGATCAAATAGGGGAGGATTAAACGATCGAAATAAGGATGTTTTATGTGTTCTTCAAGATCGCCATGGAGAGAGAGACTTAGGGTTTTTTTTAGTTATCCTCATCCTTATGCTCCCTGTAATAGTATTTACCTTTTAGCCCTCCTTCGAATTACCAACCTCCCTCTATGAGAGGAAACCCATCTTTTGGAGGGTACCCTTCTTATCAACCATGACCTAGATACCAACACATTATAGTTCATATAATGTTGTTCCCTTGTATGCACTATCTTATAATTTCATATACTCTAAGCCTATGCGCTCCGTGATACCCTTTGTACATTAGTTTCAAAACGTTTGATCCTACTGCGGCTTAAAGATGCCTTCACACATAGGCGCCTATGATGGGGAGGGGGATCTAGAAGGAGCCATTATGGTGCAGAATTGGGTTATGTAGGTGGCTTGTCACATGTTTACTTATACTATATGAAACTCTGCTCATATTTGGTGGAACATGCAAAATTTGAGTATTATTGTGAATTTTGAAGACCTTACAGCTAAGTTTCGATCACACTTTAGTCAGCAAAAGAAGTTCACAAAAACTCATTTGGCGATAAACTGATGACACACTCAGATATTGGGTTTGCATGTGGAACAACGGATTTAGGGTATCCTACACAATTTGAAAATTCGAAGCCTGGTAGATTCTTATCTACCGACCTCCCGGCTACTTACAAAGCTCTTATGGAAAAAAAGTATACTTAGATAGAGGCTAAAAAAGTGGGTACAAATGAGGCTCCGGTAGAATACAGGGAAGGTTCCGATGGGCCTACAAAAAGTTTTCGTGGGATGGTTCAAGAAAGATTAAGAAGAATCATGACATGTTTACTCCACACAACAAAGGTTCCAATCATGGAATCTTAACAAGTCTGGTCAATTCTTCAAGGGAAATATTAGCAACAGATAAGGCTTTGAAAGCCTTTAATCCCCCTCCTCAAATGAAAGCAAGGGGGAAGAACAGAGACACGAACAAGTATGGTTATTTTCACGAAGACCATGGTCACAAAGCAAACTACTATAGGGAATTGAAAAGTTAAATTGAAGAAGTCATGGAATCAGGGAAACTTCCACACTTGGTGAAGCGCATCAAGAATGGAAAAGGCAAAGCTTCTGACACTCAGATGGGTGAGTAGAAGAAGGGTGATAAGGAAACAGTAGTTGTCGAAGCACGCATCCTTATGATCCAACAAAATGATCCTAGTATAAAGAGAAACAATAGAGTACGAGGTCTACAGAGTCGAGGGAAAAACTTTTTCTTCTGTCATAAAAAAGATGCCTTTGACATATCTCGTTATCATAAAAGTGTTGATCTCTAGGAGACAAGTAAACATGGTATATATGAACTATAAAAGTTCTTGTGAATTCATATACGAACATCGTTTTCTCATGATAAACAAAGGGTAGATTCGAAGATCCCGCTAGTTGGCTTCTCGGGAGAGCATTCGTGTCCTTTGGGAGAGGTACCCTTGGAAATCATGATTGGAGAAGGAGCTCTTGCAAGGATGATGACATCAAATAACGTCTATTTTATAGCATCATTTATCCTATGTTATTAACCCATTTTGTATAGTTATTGCAAAGAATTGTTACTTAATCGTTTATATTTGAGAATTGCAGTAATTATGGAGTAATTGGTGAAAGATAGCAAAAGGCGCGCATTCTGGAGCTTAAATGAAGATATTTTGAATATTACTATTCTGAAGACCAATACTCCGTATCCATCAAGGAAGATACGGTGTATCCGTGCCTGTACTCACCAAAGACCACAGAAAATAAAGCTCAATACGCCGTATCCAAAGAGACTCAATACGCCGTATTCAAGATATAGTATTTAAATATTCTGGAAGATATCAAGCGTGGTCTCTACTCTAAGAAATCCCTAATACGCCGTATCCAACTCCTTGGATATGCCGTATCGAACCGACTTCCAGACCCTATAAATACAAAACTCAAAAACGAGTTTTAAGTATGCTAAATCATATTCTCGATACCTAAACCATAAAAGTTAATTTTCAGAGGAGAAAAAGAGCAGAAGAGGTCGAGCAACGTTATCAATTCCATAGGAGACAACGTGTAATTCCGTATACTTTAGTAATTTTTTAGTTTTTGGTATCATTCGTTAACTCGGTTAGTTTACATTGGCTAAATAATTACTCTTGTATTTATTATGACGTTTGAAGGATAATACATTCGGGTATTAGCCATTATTAAGAAGATCTGAATGTTTGGTATTTGTTTATCTCGATTTCTTGATTTATCGTTGTATGCTTTTTTATGTTTATCAATTTATACTTGTTTACGCGCTTTTGTATGCGACCTATCATTTAACTGGATTTAGTGATACGGACCAAGTAGATCTAGAGTCTGGGATAGCTCTCCATATAGTAATTCAAACATCTAGAATAATAGTTACACAAATATTGTCCTTCTAAGTCTGTGTCTAGGATACGCTTCGGGCTTCACTAGTTAATTGGATATTGCCGATGATTTATTGATCATGTTGACTAGCAGGTGACCTAGATAATTCAACAAGTAACGTTCAGATTCCATTGGATAGTTGGACAAGTAGACTTCTAGTATATGAATTGCCATTAAGCGGTAAGTGGGTAAAGTCCCTATGAGCTATGGTTTAACAAGATCACCATTGCTTTAATCCCTAAGATATATTATAATCAGCAAATAAGGATGCTTTATGAGGATGTTTTAATTGTGACCAAATTAATGTGTCTAGGTCTTAGGATGATGTAACGCCTAAGTCTTAAGAATGATATGCCACCTCGAGAGAAGAAATCATTGCACTTAATAAATAAACCAACTTTCTAATCGGATTAATAATGGTTAATACAGTTTTCTTATATTTGGCTCGACCGCTCTTTTATCTTTTGTTAATTAGCTCGCGTGGGTAAAAGTGCCTTGAATTGATTGTAGTCACCAACCAAACCGTGCCAGTCTCTCAGGCTGAAAACCCCTTTTTCCCGTTAGAATTAGGAACTAGGACTGACATAGGTTTAGAATAGAGTAGAATTAACATAGATTAGATAACCAAGATATTAATTAAATTGATAGATTTAACCTCGCTTCAAGTGTTCGACACCCTACTTACCACGAAACTACTACCGATCGGGTACACTGCCCGTTAAAGTGTTGTTTTTGGTTTAGTCGGCAAAATATAAATTTAAAACTTGAATCAATAAAATATACACCACACAATGACACATCAAGTTTTTGGCGCCGTTGCCGGGGAGTGAAAATTAATCTTGATTTTTATTTGATATTTTGGTTTTTAACATTAGATTAGATCTAACCATTAGGATTAGTGTAGTTTAGAGTAATTTGTATTCTTGTTTATTGTGTTTGTGTGATACGGTGTATTCAGTTCACTGAATACAACGTATTGGTTATTTAATAGTTCTTCTAGTAAGATTATTTCAGGATGGATGATCCCAACATGACTATGGAAGAATATATCAAGTTTGAAGAAGAAAAAGCTCGTAGGCGTGGTCGAGTGTTTAACTGGCAAACTGCTACATATGGAAAGGTCAGGGTTGATGATGATCTTTACGATCTCAGATCTGTTGAAGCTGAATTCCCAGCTATTGTCATTGACGATGCCGTTACACCTCAGGATGCACTTCAGTGCAAATCTCAAGTAAGTATTCATGTCAACGATGAAATCGACTTTAGAATATCATTTGACGAATTCGACGATGAGGATTACACAATAATTTGTGACATAAACTCGTTTTCTTATAAAATGATTTCTGTCAACAATTTAAAAACGGATTCGGAAAACGATAATGAAAAAGCCGATATGCCTTCTTTTTCGCCACCCAAGCCTACGGCCAATTATATTGATAATTTAGACTTCTTTAATAATTTTGAGAAAGAATTTCCAGCCATGGTTTACAATGATGCTCAAACGTCTAAATTAAATTTCTTAACTGAACCCACTTTAAGTCCTCAACACATCGATGGATTTAATTTGAAAGATGAAACATCATTGTCCGAATGTGATGAAGAGGAACAAAACATTTTAAACTTTAATGATCTATTTCCTTTCAACATAGTTTATCCCGATGATTTAAAATCTATTAAGGACAATGATCATGATAAAATCGATATTGAACACTCTTTGGGGGATTTATCTGTCAAACCGTTACCTGATGTAATAAATACCGATGTTGGTGCCTATGCACATGGGTCAAATAAGCTTTTAGAAACAAGTCATGATACATCTAATAAAATTTTCAAAACTGAAACTTTTATCAAGGGATTAAATTTTAATATCATGACTTGGAATCATCTTAACAAAGGGATGCCATTCATTTTCCTAATCAAGAATTTGTATGTGCCATTTGGCATCCCGTTCGACCCTAAATTGTTTTATAAGGATGGGATTAAATTGGGGCAAGTCTAACTTAAAGACTTTTCTGTAAATAAAAATGCTTGTCGGGAGACAACCCAGAATGTATTTTCAATTTTTATCGAGTCTGTCTTCCCAGACTGTCTATACGGCGTATCCAAACCCCATGGATACGGCGTATTGATTATCTGGACGTTATCCAGTCTTTATTTTCAGCACAGTCTATACTACGTATTCATTAAATGAATACTGCATATAGAGGTATCAATACGGCGTATCCTGGGGAATGGATAAGGCGTATTGACTTCTTGTACAGTTTTAGGTATTTATTTCGAGTCTAACCAAACGAATACACGGAGATAGAACTGCATTTGTTTTATGAGAATTTACACAGGACCTCGTGAAAGAAATATCGACGAATATTAGTGGAGGATCTACAAATTTGGAATTCTTGAAGTGTTGGAGTCTTGAAACTTCAAGGCGGCTATTCAACACGAATTCTTGCTTAATAAATCAACATGGAGAATCTACCGAGCAATTATCAGGGGAGTTTCTCATTCTAATTCTTTTTAAATTCCTGTATTTAATATTTTATATATACAACGAGGACGTTGTATAATTCAAGTGAGGGATGGAATTAGAATATTTATTTGTCCTAGTTTTCACACTAAAATGCTTAAATTATGCTCAAATTTTAAAAAAAATCAAGCATACTTTTGTGAAATTACATGTTACATAACTCGCACACAATAACGCTTGTTAGATATTGTGAGGATTTAGCCTTTTTGTTTCTAAATGTTTACCCAAATTCCACAAAATATGAGTGTGTCGGTGATGTTGTAGACTTTAGAACTTGGCTTGGTATATCACTCGAGACCGCAATGATAAGTACTATGGATTTAGATGGAGTAACTTGTTTAAATTGGTAAATTTTAGGATTACACCCAAATCGCTTTTACATGTTGCTTATTAACTAACTACACCGGTTAGTTAACCTCCCGATTAAACCCTTTTCCACTCTCATCTTTAGAGTGATGATCCACTAGAACAACCCGTAGAGCCAACCCTTTAGGAATTTACACCAACTATTTGTTTTGTTACACTCTTACACCTTAATCTACCCTGTTAGATTAAGTTTAATTTACAGTTGCTAGTTGCTTAAAGTGTAAAGTTTGTATTTCCTGAGTCTTGTGTCATTTTCTATCTTTGGTGCGGTTGGAAATTTGCACATTGCAAATGGGAATGTATAAAGTAGTCATAGCTCACGTATTTTTGCTACCATCACAATTAATGGTGAATCCGAAGAATGAAGAACTACCGAAGGAATTATCCGAAATTATTATGATCGTGAAGTTGGTGAAACTACACCGAGATTTGAAGAATAGTTAGAAAAAAAATCGAAAAAATGAGAAAAATACAAAAAGAGTGAGAAAGAAAGTTTGAAGATAATCGTTTCGCAATTACCGAAGGAATTACACGTTGGATCGATTATTCGTTGATACGTCTTAAAAATCAACGATGTAAAGTATTGTATAAAGTGGAAGATATCGCCACTTGCCTTGTAGAGTATGTAAAGTTTTAGGACGATTGGGAAGTTGACCGTTACGAGAACGCCAACTTAGGTTGTTGTTTTTGATCTATGATCAAGACGTCTGTAAATAGTTGTGTCTTTGTCATAGTAACGGTCGGGAAAAAAAGTGTCTAGCAACTTGTACTTTATGCTTAATCTATTTGTTTCATATTTTATTTAACAACAATTTGCTTCCCTCTCACCTAATGATTAGCCGCTGGTTTTACGCGAATGAGGATGTGTACGAGTGTGTATGTCTATTCCGTCGTTACGGCCATGTATGCATGTCTCAACTGCCTTGTTGGTTTACGACTTTTGGTGAAAGTTAGAAGGTTCCTACCCTATATCATTCTTCATCCTAACCGTTGGTTAAATTCGAATGAGGATGTGATCGAACACACATGTCTATTCCGTCGTTACGGTCATGTATGTGTGCTTCAGCTGCTTTGTTGGAGTGGTACTTCTGGTGAAAGATTGTAGAATGATCAACCGTAAGCCTTTCCATACAAAAACCCATATTTACCTTTATAAACTTGTTACTCCTTAGCTTTAACGGTGGAGATGTGTATCCTTACCAAGCTTATGATAGAATACTCGTCATGACCGTGCAATTGAGTGAATTAGTTACATGTTACCACATAGATTAGTTAAGTGAATTGAGTGTTTTCATCTTCCTATTTCGTGAGGTGTTTGATTGTGTACTTGTAATAGATCAAATAAGTGCTTTAACAGAAAATATCCTTAGGGATACATTTTTATAAACTTCTAAAGGCTACTTAGGATTCAAGTGGGGGGATATTTGATGACATCAAATAACGTCTATTTTATAGCATCATTTATCCCATGTTATTAACATATTTTGTATAGTTATTGCAAAGAATTGTTACTTAATCATTTATATTTAAGAATTGCAGTAATTGTGGAGTAATTGGTAAAAGATAGAAAAAGGCACGCATTCTGGAGCTTAAATGAAGATATTTTGAAGATTACTATTCTGAAGACTAATACGCCGTATCCATCAAGGAAGATACGACGTATTCGTGCTTGCACTCACCAAAGACCACAAAAAATAAAGCTTAATACGCCGTATCCAGAGAGACTCAATACGCTGTATTCAAGATATAGTATTTAAATATTCTGGAAGATATCAAGCGTGGTCCCTACTCCAAGAAATCCCTAATGCGTCGTATTCAACTCCTTGGATACGCCGTATCGAACCGACTTCCAGACCCTATAAATACAGAACTTAAAAACAAGTTTTAAGTGTGCTAAATCATATTCTCGATACCTAAACCATAAAAGTTGATTTTCAGAGGAGAAAAAGAGCAGAAGAGGTCGAGCAACGTTATCAATTCCATAGGAGACAATGTGTAATTCCGTATACTTTAGTAATCATTCAGTTTTTGGTATCATTTGTTAACTCGGTTAGTTTACCTTGGCTAAATAATTACTCTTGTATTTATTATGACGTTTGAAGGCTAATACCTTTGGTTATTAGCCATTATTATGAAGATCTGAATGTTCGGTATTTGTTTATCTCGATTTCTTGATTTATCGTTGTATGCCTGTTTATGTTTATCAATTTATACTTATTTATGCGCTTTTGTATGCGACCTATCATTCAAATGGATATAGTGATACGGACCAAGTAGATCTAGAGTCCGGGATAACTCTCCATATAGTAATTCATACATCTAGAATAACAGTTACATAAATATTGTCCTTCTAAGTCTGTGTCTAGGATACGCTTCGGGCTTAACTAGTTAATTGGATATTGCCGATGGTTTATTAATCGTGTTGACTAGCAGGTGACCTAGATAATTCAACAAGTAACGTTCTGATTCCATTGGATAGTTGGACAAGTGGACTACTAGTGTATGAATTGTCATTAAGCGGTAAGTGGGTAAAGTCTCTATGAGCTAGGGTTTAACAAGATCACCATTGCTTTAATCCCTAAGATAGATTATAATCAGTAAATAAGGATGCTTTATGCGGATGCTTTAATTGTGACAGAATTAATGTGTCTAGGTCTTAGGATGATCTAATGCCTAAGTATTAAGAATGATATGCCACCTCGAGAGAAGAAATCATTGCACTTAATAAACAAACCAACTTTCTAATCGGATTAATAATGGTTAATATAGTTTTCTTACATTTGGCTCGACCGCTTTTTTATCCTTTGTTAATTAGCTCGTGTGGGTAAAAGTGCCATGAATTGATTGTAGTTACCAACCAAACCGTGCCAGTCTCTTAGGCTGAAAACCCTCTTTTCCTGTTAGAATTAGGAACTAGGACTGACATAGGTTTAGAATAGAGTAAAATTAACATAAATTAGATAACAAAGATATTAATTAAATTGATAGATTTAACCTCGCTTCAAGTGTTCGACACCCTACTTACCATGAAACTACTACCGATCGGGTACACTGCCCGTTAAAGTGTTGTTTTTTGTTTAGTCGGCAAAATATAAATTTAAACATTGAATCAATAAAATATACACCACACAACGACACATCAAAGGAAAAAACCCTTAACTTCTTCATTGTTAGGTTTGAGTCTCCAAAGAATCTTTTGCTGGGAAGAACAGATATGCAAAGGATGGGCATTGTGGTTTCTACTATATACGCAGCCATAAAATTCTAAACACCCAACGGAGTAGGCATTATGTATTCAAGCTATAGTGCATGGAGAGTAGAAGACGCTTGCAAAAAGGTTAGGGAACGCTCTCTTGAGCCTCCAAAGGTGATTCTTAATTGTTCGGATGCTGAAGAGAAGGTCGTGATCAGTGACCTACATCCAGAGCGACCGTAGTAATCGGAAAGAAACTCCCAACAAGCTTTAAAAGGGAGTTACAAAAGCTACTTCAAGCCAATGCGGATGTTTTTGCATGGACATATTATAATATGACGAGGGGGGGTTCTAAGGATGCTTATAATCGACGGAAAGCCCTTTGGCACTAGTCACAAGCTCAGCGAGTACAAGTATATCCAGCCAATTAAGCAAAAAATAAGAGGTATAGCTCTTGAAAGGAACACATCCGCTTGCAAAGAGGTTGATGAGCTCACACAAGCTAAGATACTTCAAGAAGTGAAATACCAAACGTAGGTAGCAAACCCAGTTATGGTTAATAAGAGCAACGGAGGTTGGCGGATGTGCGTTGATTTTTCCGATATCAACAAGGCTTGTCCAAAGACTGCTACCCTCTGCCAGAGATCGATTGGAAGGTGGAGTCTCTTTCGGGGTTTCAGTTGAAGTTTTTTCTTAATGCCTACAAAGAGTATCATCATATACAAATGGTCGTAGAAAATACGGAAAAGACAGCCTTCTACATTGGTAAAGGTGTTTATTGTTACATGAAAATGCCTCTCGGTCTTAAGAATGTTGGAGCCACTTATCAGAGACTAGTAAACAAGGCCTTCGTCAAGCAAATAGGAAGGAACTTGGAAGCTTATGTAGATGATATGGTAATTAAAAGTATGACCAAGGATGACCTCCCGCTCGACATCCAAGAAACCTTTGATCAGATCTGAGCAATCAACACGAAGCTCCTTATGATCCTACTCTTAAGAGAAGCAGAAAAAGATTGACTAGGATTTGTCAGGTAAAACTAAGGCTTCGATGGGATCGAATGCTTTAACAAGGGCTTCGGCAAAAGGCTTCATCCATAGATAATGTCAGGCGAACAGAGGCATATGGGTTGTGATTGGAAGCATAGGCTTGGCCCATATGGAGTTAGTTGTGTTTAGTCCGGCTCTTAAGTTGTATCTTAGGGAGCAAGCTAGGATTAGGGTTTCCATACCTATATATAACCCCTCAATGTAATTGTAAACACAATCTCTTATGTGTGCGTGTACCATGATAAAATCTTCATGGTTTGATCTCGTGGGATGTTACGACTACCCTAGTCGTGAATACCATGTTATATCTTGTGTTCTTTAGTTTTCGCAAGTCTTTGTTTGTGTTCTTTGTTTATATAAAGGTGTGTGCATAAGCTATATACCCTATAGAAGTGTGTGCACGTGCGATATACCCTACATCTTCTACTCTCCTTGCACTATAGCTTGAATACACAATGCCTACTCCGTTCTGTGTTTGGGATTTTATGGTTGCGTGTATAGTAGAAACCACAATGCCCATCCTCTGCATAGTTGTTCTTCCCAACAGAAGATTGTACAAATACTCAGACCTAACAATGAAGAACCAATGGTGATTTTCAAGGGTACCTCTCCCAAAGGCCATGAATACTTCCCCAAGAAGCTAACTAAGGGGATCTTCGAAGCTACCCTTTGTGATCTGATCAAAGGCTTAAGCTTGAGAAAACAGTGTTTGAATATGACTTCGCAAGAACTTTCGCAATCCGTATATACCATGTTTACTTCTCTCCCGAAGATCAACACTGTTGGGAAATATATTATAAAATACTTAATACTGTTAGTATAACAGTTAAGTCTGGTAGTATTAGTTAGTTTTGGCAGTACTAATATTAAGTCTGGCAGCATTATAGTTAGTACTGGTAGAGTGGCACCCTAGTTAAGTCTGTTTATGTAACAGAATAGTGATAATAGTTATCTTAGAGATATCTTAGGAGATATCTTAGGAAAGGATATGCATTATCCTTTCACACATTTTGTATAGCCTTTTAGGGTTTCTTTGGTGTATAAAAGGAACCCTACGGCATAGAGTTTTATATAACAAATAGTAGCATTGAAGCTTAATAGAAATAAATAGCAAAGTTAGTATTATATTGTGTTCTTCTTAATACTTGTGTTAAGATTCCACATTAACACTTGGTATTCATAGTCTGTGTCTCTTACATAGTTGATTTGGATTTATTCAAGTTAGCTATTGTCTTACAAAGGCTATATAGATCTAAACACAAGGACCTACAAGTGGTATCAGAGCCAATAAAGGGACTCTGAGTAAGAAGAATCACTAGAACCACAAACAAACACTCTCTTTCAGATCTTTACAAAATGTCTCAACCTGCTAATGATGAGTTCTCTCAACATCTCAGTGATGATGAAGCATCAAACCATGAAGATGCATCAGACACTGGTGCTGCACCTAAACAACAACAACAGGTGATTCCTCAAACAACTGCTATCTCAAATATCAAACTCCCAATTCTGAAGAAGGAGGAGTATGATATATGGGCTATGGAGATGGAGCATTACCTTGAGTACATTGACAATGATGTTTGGAAGGTAATTCAGAATGGAAACTCCAAGAAGAGAATTTCAACTGGAAAGGATGGTGTAATTCGAATACTTCCACCAGTAACTGCTGCAGAAATTCAAGCTGTTGAAAAGGAAAGGAAGGCTAAGAATATCTTGCTGATGGCCATTCCCAAGGAACATATGAGAAGATTTCATGGAATGGATGATGCAAAAGAAATCTGGGAAGCCATCAGAACTAGGTTTGGTGGTAATGCAAATTCAAAGAAAATGCAGAAGGCTGTTTTCAAACAACAGTTTGAAGCATTTACAATATCCAGTTCAGAAGGGTTAGAAAAGGGATATGACAGATTCCAACAATTACTTTCTCAGTTGGAAGCTCATGGTGCTGAAGTATCAACTGAGGATGCAAATCATAAGTTTCTCAGATCTTTGCCCCCAGCATGGTCCAATCTGGCAATGACTATGAGAACTAAACCAGATGTTGACACTTTATCTATTGATGATCTGTACAATAACCTTAGGGTTTTTGAGCAGGAAATCCAAGGTGCCTCAAAAACATCTTCAAGTGCTCAAAATGTTGCTTTTGTTTCACAAAGCAAAAGCAGCACTAATAAGGTTAAGTCTGGTTTTACTGGTGCCTACAGTACTTGCACTCCTTCTACTTCTTCAACCAATATTCCTGAAAAAGAAGTTCTTGCTGGTTTTGCTGATGAAGTTATTTATTCCCTCTTTGCCAAACAATCAGAGGACTGGGACTTGCTTCATGAAGACCTGGAACAGATTGATGACTTGGACATTGAAGAGATGGACATAAACTGGCAGATAGCAATGATTGCTATTCGAATGAAGAAGTTCTATAAGAAAACAGGAAGGAGAGTTCGTGTGGATGGAAAAACACCTGTTGGCTTTGACAAAAAGAAGCTTGAATGCTTCAATTGTCACAACACTGGTCACTTTGCTAGGGAATGTACAGCAAAGGGGACACATGATGGAAAGAAGAAGAGAGACTCATTTTATCAACATCAAGAAGCTGGGAAGCAAGAGAAGAATCAGATGGGCTTGCTGATAATGGATGATGGTATTGTCAATTGGGGAGAACATACTGAAGATGAAGAGACAAATCATGCACTCATGGCTATCAGCTCCAGTAGTGAGGTATCTTTGTGTTCTAAAACTTGCATTGATTCATACAATACCCTTAAAACACTGTGTGATGAACAAATGAATCAGTTAGGTGATCAAGAAGCACAAATACTTGCCTATAGTCAAGCTGTTAAGAAACTAGAAGCTCAACTTGTTACTTTTCAAAAACAGCAACTTTCTCTAAATGAAAAGCTTACATTTCAGGCAGCTTAGGTTTAGCATATTATAACTTAATCAATCTTAACCTTAGCTAATTAAGTCTCTAGCTAATTATTCCAGAAAAATACCAAAAAAAATGAGTTAAGTGTTTTCTGTCATGATTTAAGCTGTTTATGTCAGCTTATTTAGGCTTTTCATAAAAAGTTACTGTTATTCAAAATGCGTTCTTTACAGCTGTTCTAAACTTTGCTTTTTTTAAGTTTTAATAAAAAAAGGAAGGTGGCAATCAGGGGGAAAGCAAGACTCGAACCCCCGACCTCAACACCCTCAATCCTTTTTATAACACAAACCACACACTCTACTACTAACACGCCCTGGGGTCTTTTTCGTTATACATCTACAATATTTAATACTTATACATGTTTTTCCCATTATGTCTATAAGCTGTTTTTAGCTTAATATAACAGCTTATTCGATAAGCTGTGTAAACAGCTTATTTTTCCTAGGGGTTCTAATTAGTAATAAGCTATTTTTGTATTTTCTCTAAATTTTTATACTTATTTTAGTATTTTAAAATTTTATTTTGTTAAAAATTTAAAGAATCATAAAAAAATAGAAAAATAATCAAAAAATATAAATCTTTTTTAGAAAATTTTCTTTTATCATAAAGTTTCTAGGAAAATTAGTTTTGCTTTCGTAGGGTTAAAATTGCAAAATTTCATTTTTTAAAAACGGATTTGTCCCCGTCTCATTTTTCCGTGTTATAAAGCTCATTCAACTCCGTTTTTGTTCTAGTTTCTTAAACTTACTTTTTATGAGTCAATTAAGAGTCCATTTAAAAGTATAATTCTTAATTTAGGTTTTAATTTAGAAATTTAGGTTTTTGACTGCGTTTATGGTTTCACCGTTTTGCATATAGTCCAAAGTTTGATTTCCCTTATTTATTTTTCGGCTTAATTGTTATCATATTACTTATTTTTATATTGTAAAAAGTGATAATCAAATCAATCTTTGTTTCCAATTCAAATCATTGTCCGAATAACAAACGTGGTTTCAATTTCACAAATCGTTGGAATTACACCCGAATCTACATCCTGGTTAATATACGTTAATTATATTATATATATTTGTAAGATTTTCCTTATTAACTTTGTCCTTAAGGTAATTTTGTAATTTTTCCATCATATATATATTTTATAATTATTATGTCTGTTGTTTACTACGAATCATTGACCCAAGAGGGGAATTCAACACTTAGACATACATCATATGAATTGGTTACATGTGCTTAAGCTTTTGGCTTAGTAGCGTGTAACACGTGTTGTTTTGTTTTTAATTTGTGCTAGTGTTTGGTGGAAGCTGCAAAGCAATCAGTGTGAGTTTCATAGCCCCTTTTTCTTATGTTTTCTTAGGGTGAAAATGATGCTATGAGTTAAATGTTTTTAGTTGCTATGATTATGTGTTTATATGTTATGTGGTACGCTCCATGGCTTTGTGATCAATTGGAGGCGTTTTGAGGTATGTGAGTTCGGTTGTAGAGTGGTGTTTACTACTCAATCAAATCTAACTAAAGGGTTGAAATAAGACTCAATGATGTGTTGGTCCAGGCCTAAGTATAATTCCAGCCTGGTAGACTTTAGTGCGTAAATGACATATTTAGAATCGGATGAGTACTTCTACTTAGTGTAGTGATACGGGAATCGAATGGTACGCCTACTCCGTGTTGTTGATATGGGATCGGATGAGTATGCCTACTTAGTGTTGTGATATAGGATCGGATGAGTACGCCTACTCAGTGTTGTGATATGGGATCGGATGGGTACGCATACCCAGTGTATGATTGTTATGAATTGTTTTAGTAATCGCAGCAATTGTATGAAAGTTATATTGTCCTTAAACCATGACTCCCACCAACATTATGTGGACATATAAGCATCATTTATCAGGTGAGCAACATGGGAAAAGATAGAGAGAAGTGCTAGAAATAGACCATAGGATGTTGAGGATATTATTGCTTATTGTCTTAATTTATGCATTGTTTTGGATTAGGAAATCAATAAATGTGCATGTCTTTCTATTGGGCGAGAACTATCCTTTACATCAATAAAGACCCTTTTTATTTGGTAGTTTATGGGTATTAGATATGACACATGTGTCTATACTTTGCTTATTTTAATTGTATGTAGAAATTCTCTATATAGAACGCCCTTAGTGTGTGATGATATCCCTTTCTCGTTACGCCTTACGCTTCTGCCTTGGCGGTGGTGTGACAATGCTCATCTCCTGAAGTACATCTTTGTCCTCAACATCTATCATCACTTTTCTTTAGCTCTGCCTCATTAAAATGGTAGTGACAGTTTATAACAAAACGCAATTTTCATCCATGTAAATACCCATACTATGAAATTAGATCCTATAATATCCATTCTAATATATATATATATAATATTTATAAATATATATATATAAATATATACCACCTTCTACAGGGAAAATTTTTGATTTATCTCATTATGCAACGTAACTTGCATCTCTAAAGTAAACGAGCTCACTCAACCTCTACCAATGCCATCAATAGGCTAGTTTTATATCATGTAAACATCCTAAATGTCAAGTCAATATCGTAATATCATTTTAACCAAGTACAGTATCCAGTTAACGTACTATTCAAAACGTGTATCAAACAAGCATAAAACTTACCGTTTATATTAAAACCCTAATTATATGTAATACATACATATAAAATAAATGTACAAGCCTTTAAAGCATGTGTACAAGTATCATAGCATAACATTTTAATATCTTTTCCCTCCTAAATCAAGTTACAACTTTCTAAAGCTCAATGTACAAGTTAATAATGCAAGAAAGTTAAACTAGGTCATTTTTAACCTCCAAATTCATTTTAGTTCGACTACCACTTTAACACAAGGTACAAGCACTTAATGCATGACTCCTAAACCCTAAACCTAAACCTTAATTCATTCTAAACCCTAATCTAAAAACCTAAACCCTAAACAAAACCCTAATTTCACTTTAAACCTAAAACTAAACCCTAAACCTAAAACTAAACCCTAATCCCTAATCCTAACCCTAATCTAACATTAAACCTTAATCCTAAACCCTAATCTATCCCTAATCCTAACCCTAATCCACATTTTAAAACCCTAAACCCTAACCCGAAAATAAACCAAACCCGCCACCTATTTTCTTTCATTTTTACCCATTTTAAACCCAAGTTACTAACCAAGCACCTCCATGACCTCACCCTTATGTCACCAAGCAGCTTACAAGCACCTCTATCTCCTCTCATTGGCACCAAAGTGGACAAGTCACCCACCTTGTCACCCTTCCCTATCCAGGGCCTCTAAACACCCATTCCATATCTTCATAGCTAGTTCTAGCCTTCCTTACTCATCCTACTAGCATCTCTTACTTTACACTCAGCTAGCAAAACACTAACAAAACCCTTTAATACAAAAAACTTGGCACCAAGGGTTTTTGACCCTATATATACGCATACATACACAACACTTTCATTCACACCTCAAACTCATCTCACACACTCAAATGGAGTTCTAGCCATTCCCTAGCAGCAATAGAAGATCAAGAGAAGTCCCTAAGCTCATAATAGAAGCCAAGAAGCAAGAAAAATGAAGTCTTGAAGCCATTTCTAGGCGTACGAGTCATAAAAACCCATTTCGACCCATTTTAGCTCAAGTAAGCCTAAGATCTTGTTCCATAAACTTATAATCTGTATTAGAATGTTCATAATACTCTTAAGATCATATATAAACTCTTGTTTGAAGCTTTGAATCCTCAAACCCATGTGTTTTTTATTAAAACCCTAAAAACGACCCGTTTTGATTTTCTAGCTAACGAATCCTTTTTCTAAACTTTTGTTACATTAGAACATCTTATTTTAGCTTATTCTAATAAGCTATAACCTGCAAATATCATTTGGAATCTTAAAATAAGCTTGCATGGCTTTTTGGACTTGTTTTGCAAATATTTCCATGCATAGGGGTATATATCGTAACTTTCTGAAATTTATAACTAAAGGGGCTGAAAATGTCATTATTCTAAAGTTATAACTATAAGGACCTATTTTTCCAAGTTTCAAAGTTAAAGGTTTAAATTATATATACTTTATATATAAAAAGGACAAAAGTTTGTAAAAAGTTTATAAACTAAATGGGTAAACAATTGCAATTTTGCAAACTTAAAAATAAAGATTATAATATTTTTTTAATAAAATATAAAAATATATATTAAATTATAAAACTCGATTTTTTTTTTAAAACCCGACACATGTTATCGTTATAAATCATAAATCGACGCATATTTTCGTTTTATATTTTAACATAATTTATCATCAATTAACATTTAAAGAACTAAAATCTTATCGTATCACATTACTAGGGAATTTCATATGAAGGACTTCATTTGAGTTTTTGTTTTGAACGAGTTTTGGCTGGTTTACGATTTAAAGTGCCCTGGCTCCTCAAACGATACTACATGGCCTCTGGATTATGATAGCCCGAACAGCGATACAATACTTCCAAAATTTAATAAATCAAATATATACATTATACTTTATGAAGTTTTGAAACATAAACTATCACACTAAGACTTGACATATCACCCCAGTCTCGAAAGTTTTTAAGGTAGGGAAGTCGTATCAAATGTATGGTGTTAGCGAGAAAGGTTGTCAAAGCAGTAAATTCGGGTCAGATTTAGGTCAGATTACGAGGTGTAAAACCCCCACTTAAAATTCGAATTAGAATTAGCCAACCTACAGGAGTTTAATTCTATGTGTCTATTAAACATCCCTCAAAGTAGAGCTTCTGATTTGGATTTTAAGTATGGTTTTTAGGTCCAAACTTTTTAGTGTACGTTCAGATCCGAAACTGAGTAGTTAAAAGTTTGATTTTATTTGGGGCACTTAAGAAGGGAAATAAATTAGTAAAACAATCATGGAGATAGTAAACTCATGATATTGAACCTGTGATTTTTGGTAAAATTGATAAAGGTAAGTAGGGGTGGTTTAGAAAATGGTAAAGTGACATTAAAATTCTACGTTTTCGGGTAAATAGTTGAACACTGAAAAAGTGTGTAAACAAATTGGTAAATGTTGGGCATGGTGTCGGGGTGACCCATGAGGGTAAATAAACACCTTAGACATCCATCATATGATTGTTACATGTGCTTAAGCTTTTGGCTTAGTAGCGTGTAACACGTGTTATTTTGTTGTTTAGCTTTGTTATAGGATTTTGGGAATTGCTTTAGCACCAGGTGAGTTTCATAGACCCTCTTTTCTTATGATTTATTGGGGTGGAAATGATGCTTGTGGTTTGAAAAGTTTTAATTGCTGTGATTATGTGGTTTTACTTGAGCCATGAACAGTTATGTGGTTATTATATGTGATGTGCTTTATTGTTGTGTGGTTGGTTGGAGAGGAGGGGTACGCCTATCCCATTGTTGTTTGATTTCGGTTGGAGGGTAGTGGTTCTACCTATTTAAATCCAACTGGAGGGTTGAAATAAGACTCAATTCTGTGTGATTCCGATTAGAGGGTAGTGGTTCTACCTATTTAAATCTAATTGGAGGGTTGAAATAATACTCAATGTTGTGTTGGTCCAGGCCTAAGTATAAGTTCAATCTGGTAGACTTTTAGGTGCGTAAGTGACATATTTGGGATCAAGGGTAACGTTCCTACCCAGTGTTATGAGTTGTTGGATCGGGGGTAACGTTCCTACCCGTTTATGGTGAGATATGTGTTGGATCGGGGGACACGTTCCGTCCTAGTTATGGTTGTTTGTGTGTTTGCATGTTAGCCTGTATAATTGCTAGCTTAACTGTCCTGCCATGTTTTGTTTTATTAATCACAGTAATTGATTTAAATCTTGTATTGGTGTCGTAAAACCTATGACTCTCACCAACTTTATGTTGACGTTTTTAAGCATTATTTTAAGGTGAGTATCGTGATGATAAGAAGGATGTTAGGAAGAGTGGCTAGAGAGACCCTAGGCATTGCTTGTGAAGTTGTCTTTTCTAGTCTTTTCATTTATGATATTTGTTTTGCTTGATACTTGTTTGTTGGAGATTGTTAGTATTTGGATTATTTTGTTCATGTACGACATTACTTTAGTAATGCAAGACTCCTTTATCTTGTGTTGGGTATTGTCATGACACATAGTGTCCATTTGATTATTTCCTTCATTTAGATTTCTCTATAGTAGACACCATTGTGTTGTGATGATATCCATGATGTTACGCCTCGTGTTTCCGCCTTGGCGAGGTGTGACAAGTCCACCTTCTTTCTTCTTGGAATTGATTGATCTTTTGACATGAAGTGGTTGACAATGAATTTGGTGAATCTTGGATAGTACATGTCTTTGTTCTTCTTTGACACCTTCTTTTCGATTTGATAAACTAAGTCTTCCCATAGAAGGTAGACATAGTCAATATTCTATAGGTAATACATACCCCAAATGATTTGAGCCTGAGAGATACGAAGTTGATCGTCCAGTTACTTTTCCACTGAGACATTTGTTGATGATGGTTCCGAATATTCTCCAAGGTTGATGTAGAGTATCAACCCTGACATTAGAGAGTAACTTGATATCTCCGGAGTAACCAAGTTTTCTTATGAAAGCCAGTATTTCCTCTTCAAATGGAGGATCTACAAATTTCTAGCCAGGAAGATTTGGGCAAATCTGAAGCATATCTCTGAAAGTTTCCAGATCAAAAGAATGATTCTTTTTGTTCAACTTGAATTTGATGCATTGCTTGTGAAAGGAAACAGTAGCCCAGAATTCATGCATGTAGATGGCAGGAACACTTGCAGAGATAAAGATTGCTTGATAAAAAGGTGTGAGAGAAAGAACATCCAAAGCAACTTGAAAAGTGGGTTCCTTAGGCTTGAATGTAGAGCTCAATCTGTAGTTACAATTTCCAATCCTTAGATGTTGTTCTCGTGGAATAAGAGCATCGTCAAGGGCTTGCTGTTGTTCTTTTGTGATACTCATGATTTTGCTAAGAATGCATCAATACAGTTTATAAATAAACAAGTTTATATAAGACACTATAGAGACTTTTTCAAGATATGGCACTTAAGGCATTCAACACATTTAGAGAACTAATCACGGAAAGGGCGAACTTAATTTGGCTTAATGGGTTACGGCACATATGTAACATTATTAGACTATCTAGGAATCTAGTTCATTCTAACTAGTAGGGAGTTAGATTACCTAAGTCTTGTTTTAGTTACACTAGTTAAGCCAATTTTAACTTGATTAGATTCTAAAGATAACCAATTTTAAATTTGCTACCTAAAACAAGTTTTAAGTCACCTTCTAATTAGAATCTAAGTGTTTATGATATTTAGCCTTTTGTTTCCTTTAATCATAATTATGAATCTTGTTAATTAAGTGTAGACTGCGAATCCTGTCAATATCGAAAACTGCGAGTCCGGTCACTATTGAAAAACTGCGAGTCTGGTCACTATTCAAAAACTACGAGTCCGGTCAATAGCTAAAACTGCGAGTTCGGTTGTGTCTAAGACCTGCGAATTCAGTTAAGTCTATGGACCTGCGAGTTCGGTTGTTACTAAAACTGCGAGTTCGGTTTAAACAAGAATTGCAAATCCGGTCAATACTAAGAACTGTGAATCCGGTCACTTAGGGAAAACTGCTAGTCTGGTCATAACTGGCAACTGCGAGTTAGGTCATAACTAAAACTGCGAGTCCGGTTAATCCTATGGACCTGCGAGTCCGGTTAAGCCTATGCACCTGCGAGTCTGGTTTACCAACTGCGAATCCGATTCGAAAACTCAGGTGTTTTGCAAACATGTTATAACATCAAGATTCGTTCACATAGTATCATAGTAGCCTCATAATTGGTTTTCAGAATCATATTACCACAAAACATTAAAAATTAACATAAACGAGCATTCAAAACCAAATATTCATTATCACCCAAGAATCAAACACACGGTATATGGATTTCAAGGCACATTTATATTCAAGATAGCATTTAACACATATCCTATACAAAACCCACAAGCTTTTCCCACTAGAACTCAAAAACACACATATTCGACACATAAAACCAAGCAAATCATACGCATAAGTTATCTTCAACAAAAACTTCTATGAACGAAACATCACCACCCTAAGAGGAACAAAACCCCTCAATCAATTTCAGATTTGAGTCACTTTTGATTTCTATGAACCCTAAATCAATTTTTAAGGTTTTAGAGATCAAAAACGAGATTCAAACTAATTGGATTGAGAAATAAGTCGTTTAGGGTGTTGGGAACATTTTGCTAGTTATACCTTAAGCACGAAATTGACTGGAAATCTCGAACAAGGATGTGACGATTTTGTGAGAGAGTGGGAGAGATTTTTAGTTTGTGTTTGTGTGTGTGATTAACTGGAATAAGGGGAGGGGTGTTTGTGTATAAGACAAGTTTTGTTTTGTACACAAATGCCCCCTTAGGTTTAGAATGTCTTGTACTTTTCATTTATAAGTTATTTTAGGCATTTTAAGTTAACACGTTGGCACAAATAGTCCCTGTAGTTTTAACTAGCATACCTAACAACTTACATTTGCACATATTCTCTCTAAGGCATAAACAAATAACATTTAAGGCACACATAAGCTAAACTTAATTAACTTTCCTTAAAAATTGATATTCTGTTATTGTTTAAAAACCTTTATTCCTTTTATCAAGTGACTTTCTGAAGAAGATATTTGACATTTTCTCCCCCTCAAACAATGACCCGTTTTCTATTTAAAGAGCTGTAGTCGTTGTTTGAGAAGTCAAATGTCTTTGAAAAGCATTTTCTACTGAATTAATGTTTTATTTTTGAAAATAAAACACCATGAAATAAGATTTATCTTATTTTAACACATAAGCGCACTGACACGTACACTTATGGTATAAAGAAAGCACGGGTTGTGTTGCAAACTAAACACAAGCCTTTGCATGGTCATAAAGTAGACCATGCCCGAGAATAAATTCCTGTTATGAGGTCAAGTTTTCTTTTTGAAATACTTGCCTTTAAGATGATGACCAGGTTGCTATCTGAAATAATAGCAAGCCATTTTTGGCATGTTTTTAAAACTTTTGAACTTCTGCTCGAACTTCATTTACAGCCTCGTATCATTATTAAATGACATTTCTAAGACCGTAAATGTTATCGATTTTCAAAAGACATGCCATTATTACCTCTTTTTATATTTTTCTCATTTTAAAAAAAAATTTCTTTGGTTTTAAAGATTTTATATGTTTGTATTTTGTTTTTATAAAGTTTTCTAAAAATGAAAAATCTTTTTGATTTTTTTGGTTTTAAATATATATACATATTATATACAAGATATTTGAATAGGTACCACCACTGTTCTTCAGCTTCATCTGTCAATTGTTTCAGGGTCTCCGGCGTAAAACTTCGCATTCCCAGCTTGTTGATAAGAAATTCAATTCTTTCTTTGCCAAGGTCTTTAGTGAAGATGTCCGCTAGCTGATACTCCGTATTGACAAAGTAAATCTCTACTACTCCGTTCTCAACTTGCTCTTTTATGAAGTGGAATCTGATGTCAATATGTTTTGATCTAGAATGTTGAACATTGTTACAGCATAAGGCAATAGCGCTTTTGTTATTACAATACATTGGAATTTTATTGAATCCAAGGCCATAGTCAGTAAGTTGTGATCTCATTCAAAGGAATTGAGCACAACAGCCAGACAAGGCTATCTATTCAGCTTCCGTACTGGATATCACAGCACTTTTCTGCCTTTTTAATGACCAGCTAACAAGCCTTTCTCCCAATAATTGCATAATTCTATATGTACTTCGTCTTGTATCTTGGCAACCCGCATGATCAGCGTTTGCATAAGCTGTTAGAGCAATAGAAGAATCTTTTGGATACTAGAGTCCCCTATTAATGGTTCCTCTTAGGTATTTAAAGTTTCTTTTTACAGCATGTAAGTGCTTTTCGATAGGCTTTGCCTGATATCGGGCACACATGCATACAACAAATGTTAGGTCTGGTCTACTGGCTGTAAGATACATAAGGGTGCCAACCATTCCACGATAGTGTGTAGGGTCAACAGCTATCCCTTGTGTATCTTCATCCAGTTTGGATTTCTTTACCATGGGAGTATCCATGAGGTCACTAGATTCCATACCATATTTTTTCAAAGATTTTAGAGCATATTTAGACTAGGTTATAAAGATGCCTCTAGGACTTTGTGAAATTTGTAGTCCTAGAAAAAATGATATTTTTCCCATCATCGACATCTTAAACTTTGAACACATTATTTTTGAAAATTGGTCACATAGTTCAGTTGTAGTAGACGCAAAGATTATATCATCAACATAGATTTGTACCAGGAGAATATCTTTGCCTTGTCTTCTGATGAACAATGTGGGATCCACGGTTCCTTTAGAGAATTACTGAGAGAGTAAAAACTTTGATAAAAGATCGTACCACGTGCGAGGAGCTTGTTTCAACCCATAAAGAACCTTCTTAAGCTTGTACATATGATTCGGGTTGTCTTTATCCACAAACCCGTCCGGTTGGCAGACATAAACTTCTTCGTGTAGAATGTCGTTCAATAATATCGTCTTAACATCCATTTGGTTGACGATCATATTCATGTGAGCAGTATATGCGAGGAAAATTCAAATAGCATCAAGTCTAGCCACTAGAGTAAAGGATTCCTCAAAATCAATTCCCTCTTCTTGACGGTAACCACGCATAACCAATCAAGCCTTGTTTTTCAGAATTCCTCCTAATTCCTCAAGTTTCACCTTATAGATCCATTTTAAAGTAATGACCATCACTTTATCTGGACGAGGAACGAGTTCCCAGACTTTAAGACGTTCAAATTCATTTAACTCTTCTTGTATTGCTTTAATCCAACATGCTTGAGTTAATGCCTCTTTATAGTTCTTTGGTTCAACTGATGTGAGAAAAGCATCTTAGTAACAAAATAAGGCTTGTTCATGGAGTTGGAGTCTTGTGGAAACAGGTCTTTCGAGTTTACTGATGATGTTGTCTAAAGGATGATCCTTGGTCCATTTGGTAACGTGTTCTAAGTTAGGAGCAGCAGTGTGCACAATAGTGGGAATAACATCCGAAGAAGAAGATGCTTCATAATCATTTTCTGGAATTAGAATGCCAAAGAATGGATCGTTATTCATATGTGCAATATCTAAGTCATGATTTTCTTCTTCAACATCGTTAAAAATGACAGAAGATTGAGTTTTGGGTGTTGTTTATGGGTTACTAGGTGATGGTGCATCTTGGTCAACAGTTGTTGAGGAAGGTGAACCGGTTGATGAAGCGGGTTCT
>BQNB010013146.1:0-77779 GCA_026074375.1 Tanacetum coccineum | reverse complement strand
TTCCTAAAAAGTATCAACCGAAAATGAATCAAGAATACGATAAAACTGTAATTTGATCAATTTCGATTGATTATAAGCATTTTAAGTATAACCGAAAATCTATCCTCACAAATTCGATAAAACCAAAAATGTGAATGTTACCAATTTGTCAATTGAAAATGATACACAAACCGATATAACCGAGAATGTGATCAAGATCAATTGACTAAAGCATTTTAGTACTTAACCAAAAATGTAACAATTACTAATACACAAATTCGATACAACCGAATTTCTATAAAACGCCTATATTATCAAATTCAATAAAACCGAAAATGATAAACTCTATCACCTCCACTTTCGATATAACCAAAAATAGAGTACTTACACCTATCACAATAACGATATAACCGAAACTGAATAATACACAACTATTACAACTCGATAACAAGACAATACAATAGAAATGACAACCGAAATTGAACTAAACACTCGATATCTATCACGTCGTCATTACTATGTAGCACAAATCACAACCGAAATTCACTCGAAGCTCAATCTCGGTCACGTCACACTCAAATTCGATCATCCCATGGTAAAACACGAATCGAAAATCACAAATAGATCACTCTTAAATCTCTAATGGCTCTGATACCATTTGTTAGGTCGGTAAATATTGAATTACACTAGTAGTGGTTTAGGATTGTAGAGATAGTAAGAGAGAAAGGCAAGACTGTTACAATTTTTAATTTTATAATAAAAGAGAAGAAGAAATGAGGAAGGGAGAGAAATTACAATGTCAAGCCTTAACCCCTTCATCTAATGAAGGGGTATTTATAGAGTGGTAAGCACTCTTTCTTTTATTAATTAATCTACCCTTCCTATCTATGTTAAGTGGGATATTTTAATTAATCTCACTTAACCTTATTACTTTTACTATTTGACATAAAATAAAGACTAAACAACATATAAAATAAATAGACCACTAACATATAATAAACGAAACTTTTAAACCTAACATTTTCGATTTACACTTTGTGTAAATTTCAAACTTTTATGGTTTTTTATCATAAAGGTTTGATTTTTATTCAAAGTTTTATCATTTAGAACATAGTTTGACAAAAAGGTTTAAGTAAAATAGGATTAAAAGTAGTTTTAAAAAGTGATTTGTGTGTTTTAAATATTGTGAAATAACTTCTAAGAACCTTGTGGTTTAACCTTTGTGAAATAAGTTCTTTGTGATTTAAGCTTTGCTAAATAAGTATTTTGTGATTTGACACTTGCGGTTTAAGAAGTATTTCAAGAAAGCCTTGTGATTTATTAAGGGGTTACACAACTAATTTAAATGATCTAACCAATCGTGCGATTAGGCAAGGTTGTGTAACTTAACATTTTGCAAAATACGAACTTGTGAAATATATTCTTGCGATTTGAAACTTGCGATTTTTATTATGGTTTTGATCGAGGAAAGAATTTTGCGGTTTAAGATTTTGTGAAATAAGACTTTGTGATTTAAACATAAACCTTGCGAAACAAATCTTGCGAATCAAGTTGTTAAAAACCTTGCGATATAAGTCTGTGAAATTAACCTTGCGGAATAACCTTGTGAAATAAACCTTGCGGTTTAAACTTTCAAAAATACCTTGCGGTTTAAGTTCTTATTCCTTAAGGCTTTGCGATTTAAGAGTTCTCAAATCTTACGTTTTCTAATTAACTTTGTGATTTAGGTATTACACTTGAGATTGAGATTTGAGACTTTTAAAGATCAAGACTTTACGGACTTAGAGGACTTTAAACATCACAAGCAAAACACATATATAAGTAATCACTTAAAACAACAACAACATAACATAACACTTCTTAATCATTGAAACACTCATTACTAATAACATTTCATAACAAATCAATCCATCAATTGCTACGCTAGTTGAGAATGTTCTTGCTGCGGGTGCTGAAAATCGACCACCAATGCTTAAGAAAGGCTATTATGATAGTTGGAAGAGTCGTATACTACTTTACATTGAAGGTAAGGAGAATGGAGAAATGCTACTTGATTCGATCTACATTGGTCCTTTTCAATTCAAAGAGATTACTGTTCCAGCAACTGAGACTACAGTAGAGACAAAACGAATGCAAGAACTAAAAGATCTCACTCCTAAGGAAAAGACAAGACGTAGTTGTGACATCAAAGCTACTAACATCATTCTTCTCGGTTTACCAAGTGATATATACACTCTTGTCAATCATCACTAGATAGCAAAAGACATATGGAACAGGGTCAAGGAATTAATGGAAGGCACTGAGCTTATAAAGCAAGAAAGAGAATCAAAGTTATATGATGAGTTTGATAGATTTACAACTGAGAAAGGAGAATCGATTCACTCATATTATTTGAGATTTGCTAAGTTAATAAATGATATGAATATCATGAAAATGACCATGACACCTATTCAAATAAATACGAAATTTGTGAATCATCTTCAGCCAGAATAGAGTAGGTTTGTTACAGCAGCTAAGCAAGCAAAAAAATTTCACGAGGTTAACTTTGACCAGTTATACGCATATCTCAAACAGAACGAGAATGATGCCAATAAAGTTCGAACAATGCAACAAAGATATCTAGATCCACTTTCCTTACTTTCTAACACTTACAATCCACCTCCATCCTACAATAGTCAGAGATCACAGTATAATCTACAACCATCAGAACTCCATCCATATCAACAAGTCATTCTTTTTTTTGGGTAAAGGATTACCCCGGTAAAGTATATTAAAACAAAAAAAAGTTAAGTACAAATGGAATGTGGCTGAAATACCACATTAACCTCAAGCTAAAACAGCTTGATAAACAACTAAATTAGTGCTTATGACATGCCATAAATACTAACAACTCTAGAGACAACTAGTTGCAACTAGAACAAATGAGTCAACAGAACAAACTAACCAACAGCAGCCGTGAAAGGTGAACTTCCAGCGGTTTTTGTAGATAAGTTAGTCGTTTCATCATACACATTTACAACATCTTCTTCTTCCTCTTCTTCATCATCATTCAAGAAAGAATAAGAATTAGATGTGGGGATATTATCTTTCTTAGAAGAATTACCAGTAGTCTTCAACATCGATGACGATGCGGATGGATTGCCCACATTAGTAGCTCCTTTCTTTGGTGCGCTTGTAGTCACCTTTGGCTCATATCTAGCATTTTGTTTAACTGACATACCAGCAAACTGACCACCATTAATAGACTTGGATTTACCTTTCCTCTTCTTCTATTTACTCACCATTTGGAAACCATCATTTGTCTTCTCAACAGCAGGAGTAACAACATTAGAAGTAGTAACAATAGGAGGACTCACCACCTTATTAGGGCAACGGTCATGAACATGACCAAATATTTTACATAAATCACACCTGGGCGGCTGCCATTCATACTCAACACGGATGGTTTCTTTGGTGAAACCATCCCTAGTAAGTGAAGGAATACCGATATTAAGAATATCCACGAGATCAGCCTTTGAATTTACCTTAATTAAGCACTAAGCAAAACTACTCCTACCCCACGAATCATTACACATGGAACTTGTGTATGAATCAAGCATAATTAGTTTTCCAATGAACATAGAAATTAAACTAATACCATCCTCTTCAAAAACTTGAATAGGAACATCATGCAATTTAACCCATATTGGAATGCGAGTCAACTCTTCTTTAAGCAATCTAGTATCCATCGATCATTTCTTGAGAATGATCGGAGACTTATGAATCAACCAAGGAACAACCTCCAAAACAGCTTCTAGACTAGCCCGTGAATCAAATTTAAAGAAAAAGAAACCTTTGGAATTTATCATAATCCTTTTCAGCCTATGTTTTGCCCAGTTGTTCCTAGCATAGTATTCAACCACCGGAAACCCCATTCACTTTCCAATAAAGTAACCATATAAAGTGTGTTCAAAACATGTACTAATCTTTTCGACAACTTTACGGGGAATAGAGATGTTAACACCATAAATATGGATAGCCCACCAAGGGACAAAAGTAGAATAACTTTTGGTTGTTTTTTAAAGCACTTGCACCCGCCAGTCTCTGAGAATAGATATTGACTTGGGTATTGATGACCATGAGACTGAACAAAAGGTCTCAAGGCAATGTGGAATCATCAACATTAAGAATTATACAGCTATTGTGAATCATCAACATGCGAAACCGTACAAGGATCACATACAGCATTAGTATTATCAGCCTTAATTGAATTACATATAGTACCTAATGCATCCAAGATTACCATACGATCATCATTAGTCATCCTGGATAATAACTCATCATGTTTATCATCTTTAATACACTTTATTAACATGCGCAAGTCAACAACAGTTGTTAATGGAACTCTAAAAGTGGCAGCAACATCTATGTTATACAGCCCTCGGGGCATGTTAATAGTAGCAGTAGGAGAAACCAAAGGAGAAGAATTACACACCTTTGGACTTCCATCACACTTAGCACCTGATTCTTCTAGGTTAACCCTAGTAGCAATACCCTCTTTCATATTCGACACATATTTCTTCTCCATAACAAAAACCTAAACAAGATCGCATCAGGAAATAATAACAAAACAGTAGAACAACTAAACAGCAGCAAAGGAGATCCACGCCAATCTCTACTCGAAATCTTTAGATAACTAAAACATGAGAATAACGATCCAGCAAGCTAAACCAATAAAAACTAGAAAAAACCCTAATACGGAGCAAAGATGCGAACCCAAAAAAACCAAACCCTAACCCTAAGATGATTTTGCAGCCCTACAACAAACTTGTTAAAATCAATAATCAAAGATTAATATTAGGAAACAAGGACGTTATACAACATTCAAATCATAGTAGAACCAAGAAGTCGATTAATAAGGCAAACCCTAATCCAATGAAACCCTAAAATAAAAAAGAAACGCAACCCTATTAGCGATTTAATGAGAATCGTTATAAAGCCACAAATCAAGAAGAAAGTTGAGGATCAATCAGATTAGAGGGGGGGATTAAAATCTACAAATTCTCCCATAGTTGGAGAGAGTTTTTTCACAATGGATAAAGGTTGGGTTGACCTACAAAGGCAAAATTTCTTTGGCGCAAATGTGTGTTTTATATCAACAAGTCATTCCATCACCTCAACAACAAAGTTATGAACCCCAATTGTTCAACAACAATCACCTGCACCGTCAACATAACTTGATTTAGTATTCATAGTACCATCATTTCTTCCAACTGATGATCCAATAGCTCGTCTCAACAAAGCTATGATGTTTCTCAGTACAACTATAAAATCAAGATTTCCACCAACAAACAACCAACTCAGAACTTCATCTAATCTAATAACTCAAGGAACTATTCAAGATGGTAGAGTTACGGTTCAAAATGTGCAAGGACGATAGTCTCATGGTTATGGGGTTAACATGGGAAAGGGTAAAGCTACATGAACAAGGGTTATCAACACTGTTGGAGATTTGAAGGCTAATCAACCGAGGGTAATCAAGTGTTACAATTGCAAGGGTGAAGGTCATATTGCTAAGTAGTGTACTGCAAAGAAGACGGTAAAAGATTCAGAATGGTTTAGAGAGAAAATGTTGTTGGCGCAAGCTCAAGAAGCTGGAGTTATTTTGCAGGAAGAGCAACAAGAATTTTTAGCCGATGGGTTGGAAGATTTGGATTCAGACTGTGATGATCTTCAGCTACACATATCATTAATCTTCAAGGCAGACCATGTAGATGCATTTGATTCAGATTGTGATGACGCACCTACTGTTAGTGCAATCTTTATGGCAAGACTTTCTCCTGCGAGATCAGTCAATGGAGATGTTGTTGGTTTAACTTATCATATTACAACACTTATCATGAGACTGACAGGCTTAATCCTGTTGTTCAAGAGACGGAATATTTTAAACACTTAGTCTTTAATAATGACTCATATGATGAACCTATGAGTGACAGCAATGTTATCTTTTATGTTGATTATATGATAACTATTGAGAATGATGTTTCTCAAAGTGTTCCTCATCCTAAACAAAATAATGATATTATAGTATTTGTAATTCAACAAATGCAAAGTCAAGTAGAACGTTACAACACAGTAAATTAAGAGGCTAAAAGTGTAAATGAATCGTTAACCAATGAGCTTGAACGATACAAAGATAAAGTCAAAGTTTTAAAAGAAAGATAAAAGTCTGAACATTTTTTCACAAAAAGAGAAAAACATTTAGATTCTCAAATGCGAGGAATAATTGTTGATCGTAATAAAAAAGAAGAAGCTTTTCAAAAGGAAAATATAATGCTAAAACAACAACTTAAAATATTAGTTGGAATGCATTCTTCTTTTAAAAACAACTTTAAAACTTTGAAAGATGAGTCATCTGATAAACAAGATAAGTTCATTGATGAAATCTTGGTTTTGGAAAAGAAAAAGAAAGCACTTGAAAACATTGTTTACGAAACGGGTCAAATTGTTCAGACAACGCATAAGTTAACCAAACCTCAAAGATTTTATGATAATACTCACAAAATAGCTCTTGGTTATCAAAATCCTTTGTATCATCTTCAAGCTCGACGAAAACAACCTGTGTTGTATGATGCCAATGTTTTAGCTGAAAAACATGAAACAATTTATGTGTGTGATTCTAAAGAAACACTGGTACTTGCTGAAGAGAGTCGGTTGAAAATGAAAGAAAAAAAAAGAACATGATGATAAACCGATTGATTATGTAAAATTGAATAAACTTTATAAGTATTTTATTCCACAACAATAGCTTTCTACATAACGAATCTATTGGTTACCAGTTTTAAAACCAACTCCACCTGTGTCTGCTGAAAAAAAACTATAAAAGTTTTTCCAAAATAACTTCCGACAACAATTATGGTAAATGATTCACTTCAAAAGGCTAAGAACCATCTTGACAAGTTTGATGATTGTATCAAAACCAGAACTGTTGTCACTGCTACTAATTGGGGGGAATTTGGGAATGAAACACATCAAAGATGATTATTAAGCAAAAGTCATACAATTTGTCATAAATCTTAGAGAATCTTTCAAACTTTTTGAAATGGGTCTTTACAAAGAGGTTAATGAAATGAAAGTGATTTTTAAACAAATGGGAAATGAGGTCGACCAATGTTATGTGGAAAGTAAATATTTTGAGATTGAAAAGAAACAAATTTTAATTAACAATGATCGACTCTTAGAAGAAAATATCTAGTGTGATGTTATTTGTACTTTTTTTGTTCTTTGCATAGAGTTGATAATTGTGCAAGTTGTAAAAGTCTTGAAGTTGAACTTTTTAAATCCATAAGAATCAAATAAGTCATTTAACGAGCTATCAAAAAGTTTTGCAAAACTAAAGGAATATTGCATTTCTATTAAACTTTCTTTGCAACATAATAAAGAAAAAATAATTTGTGATGAATCTTGGAAATACATGATGTTTCTTTGATTATAGAAATCAACAACAAATCTTTTGAGATAAATGATCAAAAAGCTCAGTTACAACAGAAATCAATTGTAGTTAACGAGTTGAAGCAACTGTTAGCTAAATTGAAAGGAAAAAGTCAAGTGAGTTCGTGTGAAACACCAAATCTTGATTCTAGGATTCAAAAACTTGATGACAAGAACGTGTCACTAGCTTTTCAGGTTTCGTCTTTAGAAAAAGAAAGAGAACACCTTAAGTTAGTTTACAAAAATTTATGATTCGATTAAGCAGACACGGGCTTAAAACAAACTTAAAACTGACTCTTTGCAACAAAAACTTAATGATCAGATTTCTAAAAATGTGAACTTAAGAGCACAGTTACAAGCAAAGTTTTCTGAACCATAAATGAATCAACAAGGTACAAGTGTGAATACTAAGTTAGCAAAACCTTCAACTTTAGAAGATAAAATTGATTCTGTAACTCCGTTTCCAAAAACTCAGTTTATTCCTAAGGTTGTTGAAAAAATAATTTGTCAAAAATAGTCACTTCACACTTTCATACCAACAAGGTAATTGAGAAATGCACAAAATTTCTTACCACAGGGCAGTGCATCAAGATTACCTGAAAGTCACGAAAGAGAACATAGAAACACTTTAAGAATTGCTAAAACAAGCTAGAGCATTGAAACCTTCAGATCAAAATCTAGATTGTGTTTGTAAGTTTGCTCAACGAATTAAAGAACTGTTAGTGTATGTTAGTTCCTCATGCCTTTTTACACAAAGCGGGAATGAAAAGTGGGCTCTCGCAATAAGTCATAAAAAGAACAATACGCCTTACGTAAATACATCATGAATGAGCAAAACAGTTGTTAATAACACATAACAGCACGTAGTAAAGCAAAACACTTAAAAGACTGATAACACTTTGTTGCGTTCTACAGTAAGAGTAAGCTATACTTATGCTAGCAGATCACAACCTAGGAGCAATACAAAGAATGATAGGATCCAGCGACCATTAAGTAGGAGCGTAAAGAATAAAGTAGAAGTCCAACCTAGGAAGTATAAGTCTATTTCAAATAAGAACAATCATGTTTCATATTGTAATGCGAATGTTAAGAATGTTGCTTTGACATCGAATTCTAAAAATGTTTGCTTATCATGTAATGAATGTTTGTTTTTTACGAATCATGATGCTTGTGTTGTTAATTATCCTAAAGATGTGCAAAAACATAAAATGGCTAAATCTGTCAAACAAAAAGAAAAGATTGAATGGAAACCAACTGGAAGGATCTTCAACACTGTAGGACATAGATAGATTCCCCGAGGTTCAGGAAAATCATCTTAACATTGGATATCTAGGAGTCACCTAGGTTTACTAACAGCATGGAACCCAATTATCAGTTTGGGTTCCAGTAATTTGTATATATTTCCATTTTTTTCTTTGTTCTTTTTGTATAGATTGTAGAAATTGTTCTTTGGTACTTGGATTCTGGGTGTTCCAAATACATGACGGGTCAACGTGATAAGCTAATCAATTTCGTCTCCAAGTTTATCAGTACTGTCAGATTCGGCAATGATCATTTTGCAGCAATTATAGGTTACGGAGATTTGCATATGTGGAATATCTTGATCACAAGGGTATACTACGTTGAAGGACTTTGTCATAATCTATTCTCAATTGGGCATATTGTGATTTGGATCTTGAAGTAGCATTCAGAAAACACACATGCTTCGTTCATAACTTAAACGGTGTTGATCTACTATCAGGTTCTCGCGGTTCTAATCTTTACACAATCTCACTGAAGGATATGATGAAGTCTTCTCTAATTTTTCTATTATCCAAAGCCTCAAAAACAAAATCATGGTTATGGCATATTCGTTTATCTAATTTGAACTTCGGTACCATCAATGAGCTTGCAAAAGAAGGTCTTGTTAGAGGTTTGCCAAAGTTGAAATACGCAAGGATCACTTATGTTTGGCATGTCAAATGGGTAAGAGCAAGAAAGAATCACATAAACCCAAACTTGAGCCAAGCACTAACGAAAGGCTTCAGAGGTATATCCTATTAACCGTTGATGATTATTCCCGATTTACGTGGGTGAAGTTTTTGAGAACAAAAGACGAGACTCCAGAAGTTATCATCAAGTTTTTAAAACAAGCACAAGTGAGTCTTCAAGCAACAGTTAGATATCTTCGTACCGACAATGAAACATAATTTATTAATCATACATTAAGATCATATACGGAAGATGTTGAAATTACTCATGAAACGTGTGCAAGAACTCCACAACAAAACAGTGTCGTTGAAAGATGAAATCGGACATTGGTCAAGGCTGAAATGACTATGCTTATATTCTCTAAATCTTTGTTATTTCTATGGGCTGAAGCTATAGCTACTGCTTATTATACTCAAAATAGATCACTTATCCATGCTCGATACAACAAGACTCTATACAAACTGCTCCAAAACTAAAAACTAGATCTCAAGTTCTTTTACGTTTTTGGTGCACTATGTTACCCAACCAATAACAGTGCGGATTTTGGAAAAATGAAACCAAAAGCAGATATTGAATCTTCATTGGCTATTCACCATCCAAAAAGGCTTACCAAATCTACAATAAGATAACTCAGTTGATAATGGAAACCATTCATGTACAGTTTGATGAACTAACCTAGATGGCTTCTGAACAACTCTGTTCAGGACCTGAGCCTCAGTCTTTAACTTTTGGAAAAATTAGTTCAGGACTCGTACCAAACTAGGCTGCTTCAACATCAGCTAAACCTTCCTCAAAGAATGATTTGGATCTACTATTTCAACCAATGTTCGATGAGTACTTCAAACCCTTACTAAGTGTTGTATCTATGATTGTTTCCACTATAACTCTACCACCACAAAATACAGCCGAGGCTTCTTTTTCTACTATCATTGATCAAGATCCTCCGTCTCCAAGTACTACACCAACAACTGAAACAACAACTCCAATTTAGTCTACCAATGTTGAAGAACCAAATCATGAAAACAATGATGTAGAGTTTGATAGTGATACATTTACAAATCCATTTGCTACTCCTGAAATCAATTGAATCATCATTAAGGATTGTAGACACTTCAAACATGCATACTTTCCAACAACCTCACACATACATTAGAAAATGGAAAAAAGACCATTCGTTAGTGACAATCATTGGCAATCCATCCAAACCTATTTCTACAAGACGCCAACTAGCTACCGATGTCGTGTGGTGCTACTTCCATGCCTTATTAACGAAAGTCGAGCCTAAGAATTACAAAGAAGCCATGCAAGAATCTAGCAAGATATAGGCCATGCAAAAGGAGATTCATGAGTATGAGCGACTTCAAGTATAGGAGTTAGTTCCAAAACCATCCAATGTTATGCTCATTAACCTTAAGTGGATATTTAAGGTAAAACTTGATGAATACGGGGGTGTGTTAAAGAAAAAGGTGTAGTTAGTTGCAAAGGGTTATCGTCAGGAAGAGGGGATTGACTTTGAAGAGTCATTTGCACCGGTTGCGGGTATAGAAGCCATTCGCATCTTTATCGCCTATGCTACTCACAAGTAATACGGTATATTAGATGACCGTGAAGATTGCTTTTCTGAATAGGATTCTCAAAGAAGAAGTATACATCAGTCAACTAGAAGGATTGGTTGACAAAGATCATCCAAACCATGTCTTAAGGTTAAAGAAAGCATTATATAGGCTTAAATAAGCGTCAAAAGGGCTTGGTATGATCTACTATCAAAGTTCCTTCTATCTTAGAAATTTGTGAAAGGTGCAGTCGATCCGACATTGTTCACTCAGAATGAAGGAGAGCACATCTTATTGGTACAAATCTATGTAGATGACATAATATTTTCTTTTACAAATCCTATTTTCTATTATTAATTTGCAAAATGAGTAAACGTTTTAAGATGTCAATGATAAGAAAAATGTCATTCTTTTTAGGACTTCAAATTTCTCAAAATCCCATAGGCATCTTCATAAACCAATCTAAATATGCACTTGAAATGTTAAAGAAATACGGTTTAGAAAACAGTGATGTTGTTGACACTCCTATGGTGGAGAGGTCAAAACTTGATGAGGATCTACAAGGGACTCTAGTTGACCCTACTAGTTATCGAAGTATGGTCAGCTCTCTTATGTATCTTACAGCAAGTCGTCCTGATTTAGTGTTTGTTGTCTGCATGTGTGCCCGGTATCAGGAAAAGCCTACCGAAAAGCACCTTACTACGGTGAAACGGGTCGTGCGGTACCTAAAATGAATCATTAATATGGGTCTGTGGTATCCGAAGGACACCGAATTTAAACTAAAAGCTTTCGCAGATGCAGATCATGTAGATTGCCAAGACTCGAGAAAAAGTACTCCGGGAAGTGCACAGTTTTTAGGAGAAAAGCTTGTCAGCTGGTCATCCAAGAAACAGAAGTGTATTGCAATTTCAACTACAGAAGTAGAGTACGTTTCCTTGTCAGGTTGTTGTGCACAAAACTTATGGATGCATTATCAGTTAACAAACTATGGATTCGACTTCAATAAGATTTTACTGTACTGCGACTCCAAGAGCGCCCCTTGTCTTGCAACACCGTTCAATACTCGAGGACGAAGCATATTGTTGTTCGTTACCATTTCATAAAGGAACAAGTTGAGAATGAGGTTGTTGAGTTATACTTTGTCAAGACTTCTTATCGGTTGGCATATATCTTCACAAAAGCACTCAGAAGAGAACGCTTCAAATTTCTCCTTAACCGCCTAAGCATGTAAAGCATTACGCCGAAAAAGCTGAAAAGTCTTGCGAAGTCAAACGAAGAGTAATTTTCATTACTACTTCATGTATTCTTATATAATATGTAAAATTTTAAACAAAAACCCAAAAAGATTTTTTATTTTTTATAAACTTTTTACAAAAACAAAATACATAAATATAAAACCAGAAAAGAAAATATAACATTAGAAAAAATAAAAAAGCCAAAAATATTCATCTCGACATGTCTTTCAACATCGATAATATCTATGATCTTAGAAATGTCATTCAATAATGACACATGATTATAGATAAAGTTCGAATGAAAGTTCAAAAACTTTAAAACATGTCATTTCTTTTTCTATGGTTTGTTATTAAATATCAGATAACAACCCGGTCTTCAAATAAAAAGAAAATGTATGCTTCAGTGCGTTTATCCTTAACAACGAAAAGAGAAATCTTTTCAGTCTTGAGTTTATAAATCAAAACATTCAAAGTTTTGAAACTCAAGAAAAGGCTTGTGTACAAATTAGTGCACAACCCGGGATTTCTAGACAAGATAAGTATACGTGTCAGTGCATTTATTCTTTAAAAATAAGATAAATCTTCTTTGACCCGAACAATTTTTCCATTATAAAAAATGATCTTACAAATCATGTTCGGGTCAATCAATTTCAAAAGCTGGAAATAAATCAGAATCTGTTTTTATCATCAATGAAAAAGTTTTTCAAGAAAATTCAAACTCTCGAACAAATCCAAGAAATCTTTAAATAGACTACGGGTCTTTGTTCGAGGGGGAGATAGTGCTTAATCAATAAATTTTTCACATGCGCTTAAAATGAAAATCAAACTTTGAACAAATCTAAGAAATCTTTAAATAGACTACGAATATTTGTTCAAGGGGGAGAAATGGGCTTTCAAAATTTTAAAGTCACGTTGCTTTCAAAACAAGTCATGAAAAGAATAGAGAAAAACTAATTAACTTAAATAGGACACAATTTGAGAGGGATTTAATTTATTTTAACTCCAAAGGCTTAATATTGCTTATGTTAATAACTTTAGGGCTTAAATGTAATTTGGTAATAAGAGTTTTAGGGTATAGAAACTTAAAGGGCTAAAATGACCAAACCTAATAGTTTTTTATAACTTAGGTAAAGTTACAAAAGAAATTTTGAAAGTTGTCTAAACCCTAGGGACTTGTTTTGCCAAAACCCGAATCTTACACCACAAAACCTCACACTTTGCGGTTTGAGAATCATTCTCAAACACCCAAACCGCAAACACCCCTCTCTATTATTTCGCAAAAGATCAAGAAATAAGCAAAACTTGTTTTTGATCAACAGGTAAAATTTAAAACGTGTTTATATTCATTCATATATCGTGTGAATTATAGGAATTCATTTGTTTTTGCTTAAAACACTCAAAATCGATGTAAATCGATTTAGGGCTCTTCAAAATTAAAGTTGTGATTGAGTCCAATTAACCTTAGGGCTTTAGTTAGTGTAGGTGTAATTAAGATCGTGCCAATCTTGTTTTAGGTGAATCGAAACAACGAGTGAGATACAATGATTTTTGTATTGAGTACTTTGCGATTTAAAAAGAAAACAAAGGGGTTTTGATTTTGATTGTGGGTATGTGTTTAAATGAGTGTAAGTAGTGTATTAATGCGTTTAGAACACTATCTAAATCTAATGATTTTTTAAATCAAGGTTTAAGTGGTTTGTGACTTCCGGTTTAGGAAAAATGAATGCTTTTGAGTGTGTTTATATGTAAAACAAGGGTCTAAAATGGTTAGAAAGATATTGTGATTCTGTTTAAACATAAAAGTGTGCATTTAAGTGGAAAAGACTTGTGATTTTTGCGTTTAAAATGTTACGGTTTAAGCTTGCGGAATAGGTTGCGTTTAAGAAACGCTTGCGGAATACCATGCGATTTGAAACAAAATCATGCGGTTTAAGATTGTTTGCGGAATAAGGTTGTGATTTAAGAATTTTTAAAAATCTCTGCAGTCTAAGATTAGACATTTAAAAGCTTGCGATTTAAAATTCAAAGGGGTCAAAATGTTGTGGTTTAGTATAAAATGGTTCAAAAATCATAGAGAGGTCAAAATTCATTTTGAATTATTGGACTTAATGGACTATATCATTTTGACTTTTTTTACCATAACAAATTGGACTATCTTTTAATTGAATGATTTTAAACTTGGATTGTTAAAGTGAACCACCGACTATAAAAATGAATGTTTTTGTCATGTTAATCAAAAGAATACAATCCAATTTGTCTATCGTTTTCAAATCCAGTTAATGTCAAATAATTCTATATCATAAACTGCGTCAGCGATCTAAGTTGCATCCGGTCTAGGGTATTTTATTTTGTTGTTAGCATCGTTCGGGTTGCATCCGTCTTAGGGTATTCAAAACCGTGCCAGCGACTTAGTGACCATCTGGTTTAGAAATATAAGAGTGTTTAGATGTTAACTAATATTTTCTTAAATAAATGTGTTAATATAGAATTTTTGTGCTTATCTGTGTATATCGAAAAGTGCGTCAGCGATCTGAGTTTACAAAGTGACCATCTGCTTAAGATATTATGCTTCATCTTATCTCTTTTGAGATACTTTTCTATAAAATGAAAATAGACATGAAATGTTTTAAATTTATAAACTTGATTGCTACAGATTTTTACAAATCAATGTCTATTGTTTTTCAAAGATAACACAAATGCCTTTGTCAAATGATTTTGAGATAACTTGATAACTATCATTGATGCGTAAATTGTTTTAAATAATATTTTTTCAAGTTTTAAATTTATAAAACTCGTTTACCGATAAATGCACTAATGGGCAGAGAACCCGGTCGTATGTAGTGCAGTAGTTTGGTAAATCCAAGGTCGTCCCAAGAGCTAAGGTTAAATAGTTTAATTTGATTATTGTCACGATTTTAAAATGGTTTTAGGTTTGATTTTAAGAACTACGAAAAGTAAATGCAATAAAGAAAATAGATAGAAGAATTCAGGGAGAAAGGCGTGTTAACCTAACCATTTCACTAACAATGATACGATTACATTTTCCTGTGCAATGTTCAATTATAAGTTCTATGAGTGGTTCTAATGTCGATAAACCCGAATTTTCATTTAAGGTTTGTCCTATACTTACTCTGCGATCCCACATTCCCCTACGATCACATGAGCAAGGCATCCAAGCTTGCAGAGGTTAAATTCCAACTACCCTTAAGACCAATCTATAATCTAAACCGATTATTAACCCTCTCTGAAAGAGTTCCCGTACTTTTTAAGTATTTAATGTGACAAAGACGGTAATCTGGTTAATTCCTACACTAGGGATAGATGTCAAGCTACCCTAGTACCCCACTAATCCCAAGTTTAACATGGTAAGTCTAATATCAGGATTAACAAGATCTAAGCCACCCTCTATACAACCAAAACATGAGGATCAATGAAAGGCAATAAGGATATCTAACAAAACCATAATTAAATAGGAAATCATAATCATAACAATAGTAGATACATGGTTAGGCCAACACTAGGAGTGCTTAGCTGCTCATGGTAACAGCAATGCAAGAATTAATGAATAAAACATGAATTGAATCATCATAATTCTTACAGAGGATGAAATGAATGATTAAATATAGTAATTATGTAAAGTGACGTCTCCCTTGGACCTTATGATGAAATGCTTCGAACGTTGGGCATTTTGTTCACCCCTATAGTGGAAGTGAGTGGTGCTGAATGAGCTGGAGGAGGGCTCTATTTATAGGCTTTGAAATGTTTATGGCATAACCCTTGTGAGATGTTACGCCGTAATCTTGCTACGTAAGCTTCCAATCTTCTAGGCATAAAATGATGTTACGGCGTAACCTTGTCGCCTATGTTACGCCATAATACAGACTTAGATAAATCATCTCTTGTAAATTTAAATGTTGCGGCGTAAACTAGGAGAGGCTTTACCTCGTAAAGGGTGTGATTACTCATTACTTCGTTGAAGTAGGTTACGGCATAATCCTTCAGGGATGTTATGTCGTAAACTGCCTTGGACTCTCCACTTGAGTGCATTCCATGTCTAAATCCCTTGTCTTTTTGCTCAAATGCTCACTTGGTCCCTGAAAACTAATAACAAACAATTGAGTAACATTTTCAGGCATTTATAACATGTTTATAAGCATTTTCAAAGGGATTTTGATATTAAAATGTATTAACTATTTGATGTTATCAAATATCCCCCCACTTAACTTCTACTTGCCCTCAAGTAGAATCGTTTAGAATAATTCATAAAAAGATTTCCCCAAATTGACTTGAAGAAATGAATTTATAAGTTACTAATGCTAGAAAACATCAGAGTAGAACACCTTACGAAAAGGGGATCAAAAACACTCAACTCTCATTACTAATCTAAGTGTTCAATTTTAGGGTGATCACTCAATTGCATGGACATAGTATGTGTTCTATCATAAGCTTGGAAAGTACACAAGTCTCCACCAACTAGAATTAGGGTCTAAACAGTCTCCAAGGCAACATGGGTGACATTTGGTTTATTGGGTGATAAAAAAGGGTTAGGATAGACATGGGATACACTTTTAATGGTCGTTAAGATAAAAACACGAAACAAGTAGTCTAAAGTAATCTAAGGTTATCATAACTAGCTACTGTCCATCCAAGGTCCAAGAGTCTGAGTTCGAAAACCTGATCTTTAATAATGGGCTACTAGCTCCATTCTTTATACTTGTTGAGATGGCTTGGTGCAATAATGAGCTACTAGCTCCATATATTTTTTTTATTTTTGCACCATCTTTATATTTTTTAGCACATGGGTGGCTTTTTTTAGTTGCACCATCTTTTCTTCATTTTCTTCATTATAAATATGCAAATGCTACAGGAGTTTATATCTTTAATTATTGCCCCTGCAACATCCGATATTATACGCACATCCCCCACTAGAGATGAACAACGTCAAAAGTGGTGATACAGGGGGGTCTTTATAGATCATAACTGATTGGTATTCCACGAATGCTTAAAATTCTCGTTCCCATTCCTCCGAACCATGGACTTAAATAGCCAGAAATTTCAACACATAGAAAATAAAGACTACATGGTAGGCTAAGGCGAAATGGTGTAACGAAACATATAGGGTTTAAACAGGGAATGGTTTAACAAGGTGATCTAGGGGTATCTTGCACTTATATTGAGTGCAACAAAGGGTTTTACACGGGGAGGTCGACAAGTCAGTGTGACAAGCCGATAAATACACACGCATATAGGCTTTTTGGGTGATTTTCTAAAATGTTGCCTTTTTGAACAGTCTATTCCAACTAACCAATTAGGTCTTAACAAGATGTACATGCCAAGTTCTAAAGTCTACAATACTACCGGCACTCTCATGTATTTGGTGGATTTTATGTAAAATAGATGAAAACGGAATATTAGGCTTAATCTCACCAAATTAATTACAGGATAATAATGTGCTCGGCAAAGATTTATTCTAGTTTAGTAAGAAAAACATGTCAAAATTTTAAAATTGGCACCATTTTTCAAAGAAAACTAGGAAATCGAAGGCAAATATAGGTCAAGTGGTAATTCTACTCCCATCCCCCCACTTGGTTTGTACAATGTCCCTATTGTACAATTAAGGAAATGAAATAATGAAATAAGAGTAGAATTATAACAAAAGACTCCCCTGAGTGTTGCTCTCTTCTCCGAGTGATAATTGCAAGAGTTGACTTCTTGCAAAGTGTCTATAGAACAACCTCGTTTCCCCTGAAATCACTAGACAACAAAGAGCATTAAACGTTCATGGATAAATATACACTACAATCTAACTCACTTTCGTAGGAATCACGGTTGCATTTAGCATATGCAACAAGCCTTTTAAACCACTTGGTGCCCCCAAGTGGACGAGTGAAGTCTCGTGAGGGTTTCCAGGGAACATACCTACAAAGTTCATTTACTCGTAGATGGTTTTTGAAAAGGTTTCAAACTTAATTTAGTTTTTTCAGAAAGGGTTTTACGGTGTAACCAATGGATAGGTTATGGCGTAAACATGTGGCTTTTAATAATTTAAAATTTTGAACAAAAAGGTCACGGCGTAACTAATGCAGGACATTACGCCGCAATGATATCTGTTACGACATAGCCTTTGTGGTTACGCCTATACAGAACCTTTCTACCACACGAACATGAGTCAAGGAGACTTCGGATTCCATTCCTTCGTAGAGAAAACCTGCCAAATAAAGTGAGAAACCAACAAAATCCAACTAATATGCAAAAAATAAAAGACTGGTTGTCTCCCGACAAGCACTTTTGTTTATTACCGAGTCTTTAAGTTAGACACAAGACGTTCTACGTCTGTCTGTTGATCCTTCTTCCACTTTCCACTTCCTTACGGATCATATCCCTGAATCTTGACCCGTTTTCTCTTCCCATTGGCAAGGCATCCATCAATTCTTTAGTAACACAGATGAAACTTTTGCCAGTATTAAACGAGTATCTTTTTACTTCGAAAGTTTCTACGTGAACCATTGGTGGGTCATACTCTTCTATGTTGATTCTGAGTTTTCGCCTTTCATCCTCTTCTGATTTTTTATCATACCACCAATAGGTACTATCCGTTTGTACTTTCCTACAATTTTCCCATATATCATCTAGCATATGTCCTTTCTTTCCTATTCCTAATTCATATTTGTCTGCTAACTGGTTAATTTCTAGATTGAACATCCACTTATAGTCTTCAAAACTTCTTTCTCGTGGGTCTTTCACTATATCTTCTTGAAAACAATCGATTAGCCATATTTTGAGTAGGGATTTTTTCACTGGTTCACTTACGTTTGTGTGTCCTACCTTTGTAAATAACCAATCCTTGAAAGAGTAGTCCTTGGGTCTAGGATTAAGATTCTCTTGTTCCTTGGTATACCTTGAAGTAGGAGTGTTTGGATTGTTAATACACCATTCTTCAAACCTCTCATCCTAAATCAATCCTTTCTCTTGGTTTTCTCCGTATTTAACTAACAGGAATTCAAGAAATGATAAATCGGCCTTGTTTATTCTCTTTCTATCATCATCATAGTAACAGTACCATTTTTTAAGATCTCCTTCTTTATTCATTTCATATATCTCATGGCCTCCATTACACTCTTTTATGTTTGGGTCACATGTCGGCCAAAATTTAGTTCGCCTTCCAAAATTTGTTTAACCTGTTTATAGAAGTGTGTGCTAGGGAGGTTTATATCAAATTCAAGTTTTCTTGGCTTCTTACGACTTCGTCCTTGCTCTTGATTACAAGAATTGTTCTTATTATGCACGTTGTTGGTTTCCTCAACCCTAGATGATGTATCTGAGGGAATATTAGAGGTTGCGTTTATCATATAAATCTCCCTTATGGGGGTTGTGAAATTATGATTCTTTTTGTCCATATCGAAGGTAACTCTATCACCTCCAATTCCTAAGGAGATTTATTTATTAAAGACATCTATTTCGATTCCATCGGGACATGATTTGAATAGGTATGGATCATCCCATATGTAATGTTTAACATCTGATAGGAATTTCTTTCTTAAATGATATGTCAACCTGTGCGGTATGATGTTTAATACTAAGAAATTTACATAGTCAGCATACCAAGGGTCTTCTGTTGTTTCTCTTTCATGGACTGCCATAAGGTATTCATCAGGGAAAGAGTCCCGAATTGCTTCCTCGTTTAATATCTTAAGATCTGGGTTCTCTAATCTGGATAGGTGATCTGCAGCCAAGTTTTCTGTTCCTTTTTTTTTGTCTTTAATCTTAATGGTAAATTCTTCTAACAACAAAACCCACCTTATAAGCCTTGGCTTTGCGTCTTGTTTACTGAACAAATATTTTAAAGCAGAATGATCAGTATAGACGACAATTTTAGATATGATTAAGTATGATCAAAACTTATCAAAGGCATAGACGACTGCCAGAAGTTCTTTTTCAGTAGTAGTGTAGTGTTCTTAAGCATCATTCATAGTCTTATTTGCGTAATAGATTGGGCGGAATTTTTTATCAATACGTTGACCCAAAACTGCCCCTACAGCATAATCACTTGCATCACACATTAATTAGAAATCAAGGTTCCAGTCGAGAGCAATGATTATAGGAGCAGATGTTAATTTATTTTTAAGGATCTCAAAAGCTTGCATACATTCATTTGAAAAAATATATTTAGCATCCTTAATTAACAATTAGGTCATAGGTCGAGCAATCTTGGAAAAGTCTTTGATGAATCTCCGATAAAATCCTGCATGTCCTAGAAAGCTTCTAACTCCTTTCACGTTGGTCGGGTATGGGAGTTTGGCAATAACTTCAATCTTTGCATGGTCTACCTCAATGATAGATTTAGATATCTTATGTCCTAGGACTATTCCTTCTTTTACCATGAAATGGCATTTTTCCCAATTTAACACTAAATTAGTTTCTTCACACCAGTAGCTACATCCATAACAAATTAGTAGGCAAGATCTAACAGTTTCCAAACAATGGAAAAATCATCCATGAAGACTTCCATAAAGTCTTTACACATATCATGAAAGATTGCCGTCATGCATCTTTCAAATATGGCCGGAGCATTGCATAGCCCAAAGGGCATTCACCTATATGCAAATGTTCCGTAGGGGCATGTAAAAGTAGTTTTTTACTGATCTTCTGGCACCAAAGGAATTTGGAAGTATCTAGAGAATCCGTCTAGGAAGCAATAATACTCATTTCCAGAGACTAACATTTGATCGATGAATGGTAACAGAAAATGATCCTTTCGAGTTGCGACATTGAGTTTTCTATAATCAATGCATACCCTCCAACCGGTAACTGTTCTAGTTGGAACTAGCTCGTTATTTTCGTTTGTTATCACGGTTACCCCCTTTTTTAGGAACTACATGAATGGGGCTAACCCAAGGACTATCAAAAATGGCATAAATTAGTCCGCTATCGAGTAGCTTGACTATCTCAGCTTTGACCTCATCTTGAACTTTAGGGTTGAGTCTCTGCTGGGGTTGCACAACTGGTTTAAAATTATCTTCCATTAGAATTTTATGAGTACAAAATGAAGGGCTGATGCCTTTGATATCAGCAACTTTCCAAGCTAACACAGCCTTGTGTTGCGTCAAAACCTTAACGAGTGACTCTTTTTCTTGGGAGTTTAATAAAGAGGAGATGATAACTGTGAATTCTTAGTTATTGTTCAAAAAGGCATATTCAAGGTGGGAAGGAAGTTCCTTAAGTTTAGGAGGCTGCTTTTCAGCTTCAATCGTATTGGTGGAGAATAAAGTTGGTCTGATTGGTTCCCAATTGTCATGGTCAGAGGGTAGTCCTGCTTTATCTAAATTTTTTGAGTCATTATCTTCTTCTTCCCATTAATTGGTACTACTTTGTTGGAAATTCAGGATGGGTTCAAATAAGAATGAATCAAGAGTGCTTGAAGGGAGAATTTCTTTAACAAGGTCTGAGACTTCATTATCTATAAGATCAAAAGAAAGACATTCGTCATCCTCTGGTGTGGAAAATTTCAGCTATTTTTCAATGTCAAATGTTATTGTTTCATTTCCCTCCTTGAAAGATATCTTCTTATTAAACACATCGATCATTGCATGTGTTGTGGCTAAGAAAGGCCTTCCAAGGATTATTGGAATTTTTTGATCTTCTTTCATATCAAGTACTACAAAATCCATAGGGAAATAAATTTGTCGATCTTTATTATGACATTCTCAGCAATCCCCCTAGGATATTGGGTGGATTTATTTGCTAATTCGATACGCATACGGGTCGGTTTTAAGTCACCAAGATCTAACCTTGCATACATGGAGTATGGCATAAGACTAATGCTGGCCCCAAGGTCAGCTAGAGCTTTGTCAATTCTCACTTTTCCTATTACACAGGAGATAGTGAAACTTCCAGGGTCTTTTTCTTTAAACGGAATTTTATTCAGGAGAATTGCATAACATATTTCGTTTAAAATTATTTTAGATGTTTCTTCTGTTTTTCCTTTTCTAGTAAGGAGATCTTTCATAAATTTATCATATTTGGGCATTTGCTCTAAAGCTTTAAAAATGGAATATTTATACTGAGTTGTTGAAGGTTTTCAAAGAACTTTCTGAATTGTTCTTTTTCTTTATCTTTTTTTAGTCGTCCTGGGAAGGAGATAGAGTGATCGAAAGATTCCATATATTTCTTAGGTTTATCAGTGTTATCACCACTCTTGATTGTTGTTTCTTTTGTCGTAAGCTTTTCTTGTGAAGTTGTTATATTTTCAAGAGGATTTTTAGGGGGTTTGTAATTTAGTCCGCTCCTGGTTGTTATGGCATTAGCCAAACCTCTAGTGATTGTTTTTGTAAGCGTGGAGACTTCCTTCTCTTTATTCGTGTATTATTTTTTACGATTTTCCTAAGTGTTATCTTCTATATTTCTTAATAGAAGAAGCTTGTGTCTTAAAGGTTTGGTCGCAAGTTTTCTTGATACCCCAAACTATGTTCTCACTTTCCTTCTGCTTTATTCGGGATTCTTTGATGAAATTGTTTAGAGTTTCTTCTAAATTTGAAATTCTTCCCTCCATTAGGGTTTCATACTTATGTTGTGCCATTTTAACTTCTACGGTCATTATATTCATATTATTTTTGAAGTCATGAATTTGATTTAGAACAGTTTGAAACTCCTTGTTTCTAGTCTTTATAACTCCTTCATTATACCATGAGAGAGAATGCGCGGATAATTCCTTGATAGCTTCCATTCCCTTTGTCGGTGTCATTCGAGGAATTGGTCCCTTGAAGTCGAGCTTAAGCCTTGTTTTTGTGTCCAGTCCTTGATAAAAGATTCGCAACTGTTCATGTTCATTTAGTTGTGTTCGGGGCAGCTGAAAAGGGATTATGTGAATCTTTCCCATGAACAGTGCAATGGCTCATTAAGTTTTTGTTTAAAGCTCCTAATTGATTTAATTTGTTTAATAATTTTAAGAGGAGGACGATATTCATCTAAGAAGGCTCATCTAAATAATTCCCAGGCTATGATTGACCCTACAGGTAATCGTTTTATCCATTGTTTAGATTTCCTCTTTAAGGTAAATGGTTAAAACCCATTAACATAACCTGGTCCCTAGTAACATCTGGGGAATGGAAAAGATTGATAATTGCGGTGATATTAGAGATGTGTTCATGAGGGTCTTCGTCATTTTCTCCATAGAATATGTTTTCTTTTAGTTCTTCAATGCATTGTCCCTAGAATTCGAATTTTATATTTTCTTCGAATAATGGTTTAACTATTCCTGGTCCACTGTCGCTCCTAATTTTTGTCAGATACTCGTTGATAGTAGACTCAGAATCATTGGTTTTACTCATATCAAATTATAACTAATTTTAGCTCCCCGGCAGCGGCGCCAAAAACTTGTTGCGTAAATTGTTTTAAATAATATTTTATCAAGTTTTAAATTTATAAAACTTGTTTACCGATATACGCACTAACGGGTTGAGAACCCGGTCGTATATAGTGCAGTAGTTTGGTAAATTCGAGGTCGTCCCAAGAGCTAAGGGTTAATAGTTCTAATTTGATTATTGTCACAATTTGAAAATGGTTTTAAGTTGATTTTAAGAATTACAGAAAACTAAATACGATAAAGTAAATAGATAGAAGAATTCAGGGAGAAAGGCGTGCTAACCTAACCATTTCATTACCAATGCTATGATTACATTTTCCTGTGCAATGTTTAATTATAAGTTCTATTAGTGGTTCTAATGTTGACAAACCTTAATTTTCATTTGAGGTTTGTCCTATACTTACTCTGCGATCCCACATTCCCCTACGATCACACGAGCAGGGCATCCAAGCTTGCAGTGGTTAAATTCCAACTACCCTTAAGACCAATCTATAATCTAAACCGATTATTAACCCTCTCTGAAAGAGTTCCTATACGTTTTAAGTATTTAATGTGAAAAAGGTGGTATTAATTCCTACACTAGGGATAGATGTCAAGCTACCCTAGTACCCCACTAATCCCAAGTTCAACATGGTAAGTCTAATATCAGGATTAACAAGATCTAAGCCACTCTCTATACTACCAAAACATAAGGATTAATGAAAGGCTATAAAAGGATACTAACAAACCAAAGTGAAGTAGGAAATCATAATCATAACAATAGTAGATACATGGTTAGGCCAGTACTAGGAGTGCTTAGCCGGTCATGGTAACAGCAATGCAAGAATTAATGAATTAAAACATGGATTGAATCATCATAATTCTTACAGAGGATGAAATGAACGATTAAATACAATAATTGTGTAAAGTGACTTCTCCCTTAGACCTTCTGATGAAATGCTTCGAACCTTGGGGGTTTGGTTCACCCCTTAGAACTGTGTGTAGAGTGGTGGAAGTGAGTGGTGCTGAATGAGCCAGAGGAGGGATCTATTTATAGGCTTCGAAATGTTTACGGCGTAACCGTTGTGAGATGTTATGCCGTAATCTTGCTACGTAAGCTTCTAATCTTCTAGGCATAAAATGATGTTATGGTGTAACCTTGTCGCCTATGTTACGCCGTAATGCTGACTCAGATAAATCATCTCTTGTAAATTTAAATGTTGCGGCGTAAAGTAGGATAGGCTTTATGCCGTAAAGGGTGTGATTACTCATTTCTTCGTTAGAGTATGTTAAGGCGTAATCCTTCGGGGATGTTACGCCATAAACTGCCTTGGACTCTCCACTTTAGTGCATTCCATGTCTAAATCCCTTGTCTTTCGCTAAAATGCTCACTTGGTCCCTGAAAACTAATAACAAACAATTAAGTAACATTTTCAGGCATTTATAACATATTTATAAGCATTTTCAAAGGGATTTTGATATTAAAATGTATTAACTATTTGATGTTATCAATCATCGACAGAGAGTATATCATAATCAAGTTAGTTTTTAAAGCTAGTTATCATCTAAAAGCTTATAATGCATCTCCTTAACTAGTCCACGTAACAAACTGCTCAATGTTGTTAACAAGTGTTAGGAAATTTCACAAGACAACTTACTTTTAAGACTACATTAAAATAATTTTTGACTAAGAGTTGCTGATAAATTAGGATGGTTATTAGGGCTGGTTATCACCTAATAGCTGATAATGCATCCCTTTAACAAATTAGTGTATCTTCGGGGCTTAAGGTTAATGATTACTAAAAGGAAATCTTACTCTCATGCGAATCAAATGATTTCTGAGAGTTTTTTTGATGAATCAAAGATTTTATTACTCTAAAGGATTGTAAGATGAACACTTTTAGCATGAGAAATATCAAATATATCGTTCGTCTTCTATCTTTTTATTTCGTAGAAATATTATCTAAAGTGTTTTGGTTAGGATAAACAAAAAGAGAATGAGAAAGACAAAACCGTACGTGAAAAAACAAATGAGTGTATGTTCAAAAAAGAAATGCAAGAACATACAAAAGATATAAAAAGAATAAAGCATACGGAATGTATCAGAAAAATCAAATAAGAGGCACATGAGAAAGAAAATAACAAAAAATATGGAAAAAAAGAAATTCTAGTCCATATAAAACAGACATAGTGGAAAGAGACAAAAATGTTAAATAAATGCTTTGCATGTGTATTCTTGCGACACTAACTCATTGAACTCCTTGTCTCAATATCTCAAATGGCACAACAACCAATGAGAAGTGAAGAAGAGTTATGCCCAAGTAACAAGAGAGTTGCAATCAATATCAGCAACATGAGGCTTAATCCAGATGAAATCCACATTGAACCTCTTTTCAACATAACTCTCAAAATCTTCAAGAAATATTCACTCATCAATGTAATCACTCTAACAATCGAAGCTCCTAAAATCTATATGCAACAATTCTGGCACACGGTGTACAAGAATGAAAACAACAGGAAATACTACTTCTTCTTGGATTACCAATGCTTTGAAATTGGAGCTGAACTGCTACGTTGTGCTTTAAAAACCTCTCCAAGACAACCTGACCAACCCTACTAAACATTTAGGTCTTTAACAAAATGTCATGCCAAGTTGTAAAGTCTTCAGTATACTACCGGCACACTTATATTTTTGGTTGGGGTGAAGTGGGCTGTGGAATTTTGTAGAATAAATGAAAACATAATCATTAGGCTTAACCTCGCTATATTAAATCAAAGGGTAAATTTGCATCGACAAAGATTTATTCTAGTTTATTAGGAAAAACATGTCAAAATTTTAAAATTGGCACCATTTTTCAAATAATACTAAGAAATCGAAGGCAAATATAGGTCAAGTGGTAATTCTACTCCCATCCCCCCACTTGGTTTGTACAATGTCCCTATTGTACAATTAAGGAAATGAAATAATGACATAAGAGTTTAATTATAACAAAAGACTCCCCTAAGTGTTGCTCTCTTCTCCGAGTGTTAATTGCAAGAGTTGACTTCTTGCAAAGTGTCTATAGAACAACCTTGTTTCCCCTGAAATCACTAGATAACAAAGATCATTAAACGTTCATGGATAACTATACATTATAATCTAACTCACTTTTATAGGAATCACGATTGCATTTAGCATATGCAACAAGCCTTTTAAACCACTTAGTGCCCCAAGTGGATGAGTGAAGTCTCGTGAGGGTTTCTAGGGAACATACCCACAAAGTTTATTTACTTATACATGGTTTTTGAAAAGGTTCCAATATTATTTTGTTTTTTGAAAAAGGGTTTTTACGGCGTAACATTAGATGTGTTACGCCTCGTTTTAACATGTGGTTTTAAAATTTTGAAATTTTGAACAAAAAGGTTACGGTGCAACTAATGCAGGACATTACGCCGTAATGATATCTGTTACGGTGTAACCTTTGTGGTTTACGCTATACAGGAACCTTTTGCCACAGTCAAGGAGACTCAAAATTCCATTTCTTCGTAGAGAGAACCTGCAAAACCAAAGTGAGAACAAAAAAAAAACTAATATGTACGAAAATAAAAGACGGGTTGTCTCCCGATAAGAACTTTTGTTTATTACCGAGTCTTTAAGTTAGACTCAAGATGCTCTACATTTTTGCAAAGTAGAGAGTTTCCAGTGTGGTCTTTATATCTCCCCCATAATATTTTTTTTAAACTATGCCCATTGACTTTAAAATAGACTCCGTTCTTTCCACACACTTCCACTGTTCCATAAGGAAACACCTTGCTAATGGTGTAAGGACCATACCATCTTGATTTTAATTTTCCTAGGAAGAGTTTTAACCTTGAATTAAAAACTAAAACCTCGTCCCCTTCATGGAACTCCTTAGCCGTAATCTTTGCATCATGCCATCACTTTGTTCTTTCTTTGTATGCTCAAGAATGTTCATAGGACTCATTTCGTAATTTTGCTAACTTGTTTAATTGTAGATACATATGTTTTCTGGCGGTATCTAAATCTAGATTTACGTTTTTTAAAGCCCAATATGCCTTATGTTCCATCTCCATCAAAAGATGGCATTCTTTTATATACAATTCTGAATGGAGTACTTCCGATTGGTGATTTATAAGAAGCCCTAAATGCCCAGGGTGCGTCATCGAGTTTATCAACCTACTCTTTTCTATTTCCGTTCACAGTCCTTTCTAAAATGCGTTTAATAGCACGGTTAGTGTTTTCAGTTTGACCACTTGTTTGCGAATGATAAGGTCTAGCAAGTCTATGTGTCACACCATATTTCTTTTTAAGTCTTTCCAGAGAGGAATTGCAGAATGTGTTCCGGCGGTCACTTTTGAGTGCCTTTGGGACACTTGAATCGTGAAAACAAGAGTTTTGGGAGGAATCTGGACTACCACCCGGGGCGTCATTAGTCGGTAATGCTTCAGCCTCAACCCATTTTGAAACATATCGACAGCCACGAGGATGTATTTATTATTTTGTGAAGAAGGAAAAGGTCCCATGAAGTCAATGCCCCAAATATCGAATACCTCGCTAATGATAATGTTGGTTAAGGGCATTTTGTTACGAGAAGATATGTTACCAGTCATCTGACATGTGTCATAATCGTGAATGTACCTTACAACATCCCTAAAAATGGTTAGCCAATAAAATCCAGATTCAAATATTTTTCTGGCGGTAATGTCGGCTCCGTAATGCCCTCCGGTTGGTCCAGTATGACAGTGTTTAAGAATTTCCTGCATTTCCTTAACAAATACACATCTTCGTATGATTCCGTCGAGACATTATTTGAATAGGTATGGATCATCCCATATGTAATGTTTAACATCTGATAGGAATTTCTTTCTTAAATGATATGTCAACCCGTGCGGTATGATGTTTGATACTAAGAAATTTGCATAGGTATTCATCAGGGAAAGAGTCTCGAATTGCTTCCTTGTTTAATGTTTTAAGATTTGGGTTCTCTAATCTAGATAGGTGATCTACAGCCAAGTTTTCTGTTCCTTTTTTGTCTTTAATCTTAATGGTAAATTCTTGTAACAACAAAACCCACCTTATAAGCCTTGGCTTTGCGTCTGGTTTACTGAACAAATATTTTAAAGCAGAATGATCAGTATAGACGACAATTTTAGACATGATTAAGTAAGATCAAAATTTATCAAAGGCATAGACAACTGCCAGAAGTTCTTTTTCAGTAGTAGTGTAGTGTTCTTGAGCATCATTCATATTCTTACTTGCGTAATAGATTGGGCGGAATTTTTTATTGATACGTTGACCCAAAACTGCCCCTACAACATAATCGCATGCATCACACATTAATTCGAAATCAAGGTTCCAGTCGGGAGCAATGATTACAGGAGCAGATGTTAATTTATTTTTAAGGATATCGAAGGCTTGCATACATTCATTTGAAAAAAAATAAAAGATGTTGGAGCGATCCTTATCAGAAACAATTGGGGTCGCATAGAGTGCAAAGAATATATGGAAATGGTCCTTTGATAGAGATCTCTTTGGATAGATCCTAGCAATGAGTCCTGAAAGCTTAGACTCCTATTTAAGATTTGGTTACGCCGGTGATAGAAAGTTTTGGTACGCAATTAACTGTGATCAAGTCTTTGCACGGTCTACCTCAATTCTAGATTTAGATATCTTATGTCCTAGGACTATTCCTTCTTTTACCATGAAATGGAATTTTTCACAATTTAACACTAAATTAGTTTCTTCACACCTTGCTAACATCTTAGACAGAATAATAAGGCAAGAGTCGAACGAGTTTCCAAAAACAGAAAAATCATCCATGAAGACTTCCATAAAGTCTTTACACATATCATGAAAGATTGCCGTCATGCATCTTTCAAATATGGCCGGAGCATTGCATAGCCCAAAGGGCATTCACCTATATGCAAATGTTCCGTAGGGGCATGTAAAAGTAGTTTTTTACTGATCTTCTGGCACCAAAGGAATTTGGAAGTATCTAGAGAATCCGTCTAGGAAGCAATAATACTCATTTCCAAAGACTAACATTTGATCGATGAATGGTAAACCAGTAATGAATCCTTTCGAGTTGCGACATTGAGTTTTCTATAATCAATGCATACCCTCCAACCGGTAACTGTTCTAGTTGGAACTAGCTCGTTATTTTCGTTTGTTATCACGGTTACCCCCCTTTTTTAGGAACTACATGAATGGGGCTAACCCAAGGACTATCAAAAATGGCATAAATTAGTCCGCTATTGAGTAGCTTGACTATCTCAGCTTTTACCACATCTTGAACTTTAGGGTTGAGTCTCTGCTAGGGTTGCACAACTGGTTTAAAATTGTCTTCCATTAGAATTTTATGAGTACAAAATGAAGGGCTGATGCCTTTGATATCAACAACTTTCCATGCTAACGCAGCTTTGTGTTGCGTGAAAACCTTTAAGAGTGACTCTTTTTCTTGAGAGTTTAATAAAGAGGAGATGATAACTGGGAATTCTTGGTTATTGTTCAAAAAGGCGTATTCAAGGTGGTAAGGAAGTTCCTTAAGTTTAGGAGGCTATTTTTCAGCTTCAATCGTATTGGTGGAGAATAGAGTTGGTCTGATTGATTCCCAATTGTCATGGTCAGAGTGTAGTCCTTCTTTATCTAAATTTTCTAAGTCATTATCTTCTTATTCTCATAAATTGGTACTATTTTGTTGGAAATTAAGGATGGGTTCAAATAAGAATGAATCAAGAGTGCTGGAAGGGAGAATTTATTTAACAAGGTATGAGACTACATTATCTATAAGATCAACTCGTCATCTTCAGGTGTGGAAAATTTCATTAATTTTTCAATGTCAAACATTATTGTTTCATTTCCCACTTTGAAAGATATCTTTTTATTAAACACATCGATCATTGTATGTGATGTGGCCAAGAAAGGCCTTCCAAGTATTATTGGAATTTTGTGATCTTCTTTCATATCAAGTACTACAAAATATACAGGGAAAATAAATTTGTCGATTTTTATTATGACATTCTCAGCAATCCCCCTAGGACATTGGGTGGATTTATTTGCTAATTCGATACACATGCGAGTTGGTTTTAAGTCATCAAGATCTAACCTTGCATACATAGAGTATGGCATAAGACTAATGTTGGCCCCAAGGTCAGGTAGAGCTTTATCAGTGCCTACTTTTACTATTACATAGGGGATAGTGAAACTTCCAGGGTCTTTTTCTTTAAACGGGATTTTATTCAGCAGAACCGCAGAACAACTTTCGTTTAAAATTATTTTAGATGTTTCTTCTGTTTTTCCTTTTCTGGTAAGGAGATCTTTCATAAATTTAGCATATTTGGGAATTTGCTCTAAAGCCTCAAAAAATGGGATATTTATATTGAGTTGCTGAAGGTTTTCAGAGAACTTTCTAAATTGTTCTTTTTCTTATTCTTTGTTTAGTCGTCCTGGGAAGGGGATAGAGTGATCGAAAGATTCCATAGATTTCCTAGGTTTATCAAGATCGTTATCACCACTCTTGATTGTTGTTTCTTTTGTCGTAAGCTTCTCTTGTGAAGTTGTTATATTTTCAAGAGGATTTTTAGGGGGTTTGTAATTTAGTCTGCTCCTGGTTGTTATGGCATTAGCCAATCCTCTTGGATTGGTTTCTGTAGAGCTTGGGAGGCTTCCTGTCTCTCTATCTTGTATTATTTTTGCGATTTTTCCTAAATGAATCTCTATTTTCTTAATAGAAGAAGTGATGTGCGGTCGTCATAGGACTTCTACACGAGAAGTTTTACAACTCCCTAGGCAGTGCACCTAATCGTTGTAGTGTATTATAGGCAAGACTCGGGGTTGTTTATCGTTCACTTGAGGAATAGGTTAGGAAGGCTTGATCACGGTCTAACAGAATTATAAGGGTTGAGAGAAGATTATTTTTGTATTTTTATGTTTTATGGAAAGCAAGTAAATCATATAATTGGAGAGGTGGTTGGTTTTAGCTATTAAACTAAATATTAACTACGCTACTGGTGATAACAATAAGATAAAAGATTGTGTTTATTTAATCATGTATTACTCCCTAGATTGCTTCTCCTAGTGTTGTTGCCTTGTCACACTTGTGATGATCTATGTAACTATTTCCTAAAGCATGAACAAATTACACGAACCCGTCGTCTACTTAGTATGCCACTAGAGCAACGCACATGCAAGGTAGTATGAAGACTATTACACGGCCCTTAGGAGTACACTAAGTGCATGTGAAATATATTAAGAGTGGATCAACCATATTAGGGGGCAAGGTAGTATGAAGACTATTACCCGATGGTATCCTTTCTACACAATCACGTTTCCCTAGACATATCAACAGCGATGCAGACAAAAGCTGGTTTTCTAAGACCTAACGTGCACATCCATCACAAGAAGCAACACCACTAAGATCTACATTCTAGGTTTCATACAATCATAAATAAACACAATAGGAGGTTTAGCCAAGCATGTTAAAGATAAAGCAAGAACAATAAATCAAACAACACATAGACATATTGAATGATTAAGTAAACCTTACTTGATTAAAACATGAATTGGAAGAGGTACAATAGGGTTTTTAGGCCCTAAAATCGTCTCCTATAGCTGCTAAATGAACTAGGGTTCGTACCCTCTTTTTATTCTAAAGTTACACACTCAAAACCCTAAATTCGGGTTTGTATATATAGGAAAAATGCTGTGACGGCATCGCGTTTTAATCGTGACGCCATCATGAATAGAATATTCTAGATATTGGGCTGGGTCGTGTACTTGTGACGCCGTCTTGAGATATGGTGACGCCGTCTTGATCTTCATGGTGACGGCGTCACGTTATATATTATGACGCCGTCTCCAGCCACTATAGAGACATTCTTAATAGATGTTGGTATAGGTTTGTAGTCTTGTCCGTTTCTTCTCCAAATGAGCCCAAGTCACGTGTAATTCTTCTAAATGTCTTCCAAATGTGAAATACCTGAAAAGGAACGATTAAGTACCTATTTTGGGCATAAATGCATGATTTTGAGGGTTAAACAACCCCGAAAAAGTGTATAAAATGACACCTCATCAAATACCCCTACACTTGGGATTTGCTTCTCCTCAAGCAAATGGGCTTTTCTATCTAGACAATAACAATATAAGGGGTCATTTTACCTACTCTTTAAAAATATTCTACAACACAACCTTCTAAACCTCGTAATTAAAAGCACGGAAAGTATATACTAGCACCTCACATAAGTGTTTGTGATTCTCTCTTCCACTCGGGTGTATAATGAATTATAACATATGGGGGAAACGGACAATCATACTCATTACCTGTCATAGCATATAAATTACCATAGGCTTGGTAAAGGATCAAACCTCCACCGCTAGGTGCAAGTATTATTTATTACTATCTAAGAGGTCTTTATAAAGGGTTGTGGGGTGTAGGTGTAAGATAACATATAATGGAAACAAAAATGGATGAATACACTTAGGTTTGGTTGTTAAGCCAAGACTCGGACGAAGATATACAAACTCTACACAACTCTACATCAATCTCTTTCTTTTTCTTTTCTCATTTTTTTTAATAACAAAATACATCACATGGGGTTTATAATACGTACCCCTACACTTAATCTTTTACATGCTCGATATTTACAATCTAACTAATGACCCATTTTGAGGTGGATCAAAATAACATGGAGATCTTTTGACAAACATATGGGGGTATTGACTTAACTTTTCTTCCCTATTCTTCCGCGAAATAAATACTACCATGAATCCCAATCGTCCCAAAATTGTATTTATAAGGATAAGGACTTAGCAAACGTGTACTCAATAATTAACTTGGGTTAATGTACTAAAGAGGAGTACATACAAGGTAGGCTAAGGCTATTTGGGTGTAACGATTGGTTTAAGGGGTGACAATGTTCTTCATTAATAGTCCGGATTAACCAGAAAATCATGAGAACCATGAAAAAGGATAGGCTTGGAGGGTTGTACTTGGGGTATCCTGCACTAAAGGTGAGTGCATGGCAAGGGTGTGGGATAGTTATATGATCGGTGTGACCATCATAACAATTACAGGTTTAAAACATGGGTTAATCCTAATGCCTCTTATCAAGCAAATCATCATACTTACTATGCGGTCTCGGAATGCATCACAATAACAAGTTCTAGAATTTAATATGCTATCGGTATACTCATATGATTTTACTAACACCAGACATTCCAGAAAAGGCGACAAGGTAATGCATACATAGCCGTAACAATGAAATAGACATGCACGCCTGCAGCTCAACCTTAACTCGAACCGGGTAAAGATAAAATCATCTTGGGTTACCAATGATGGGTACCCGAATTCCTAAAGATCTAAGGGCGAACCTCACATTTTTTGGGTGGAATTCTGAGGGTTATTGTGCTAGTCATATAAATTCCTATCCATGAGATGCTATTAATACTCGGTTTTTGTCGGTATGTGTCGTAAAAAATTTAAATTTGGGTAAAAATTACCTCTTATGCTATGTTTTGATATATTACCCATCATTTTAAGGACAAAGCAAATGGCAAATGAAAGAATAGTTTCTAAGGCTTATTTTCCCCCTACACTTAAGTTGAACATTATCCCTAATGTTCTCTAAAAGTACCCGTTAAAACGAATAAAGGGAAAAGAAAACAAGGAAAAGAAACTAGTACTCCCCTGGTTTGCTCAATAATGGAGAAGAAACATGCGATAACTGGTTAAATCGTCCTCCGAGAATCATCCAATGAAACTTCCTAAGAACTTCCAAGCTTCTTCTCATCAAATATAACCTGTAATCAAAGACAAAGACAACTATACCAAGCATAAAATGTGTGATTTACCAATATACAATATGAATTTAGGGTTCGACTCGATAGATAGGATGAGAGAATTGTTAAACTCATTAGGTTTTGCAGGTTTATAACAGAAGAGTAAATATATTAAATGTCGCGCAAGTTTTATTTTCAATAATAATTAAAAACTTTAAGTTTTCTTGACCTGGGCATTTGACGTCGTCAGGGTTGTAGTGACCCCGTCACAGGTGTTGTGGTGACGGCATCGCGTGTTAATTGTGACGCCGTCTCCACAGTCTGTGAAAACGAAATTTGTTTTTGATGAAAATTTCTTGCACCTAATTCCATAAGTTAATTCCTATATAAATGGCTGTACAAAACCTGAGATTTAACAATTCAATCATATGGCTCGAAACTGACGTGAATTAATCTAAACAATTCATTTATCATGTTTGAATTTGGCTCAAAAGCCGGATAAATTCCTCTACACTTATTATTTGTAAAATACCTTTGATTAAAATTAAGATGAAGTTAAAGACAAACAAAGCATGATTACAAGATAGTTCAAACATAATAAAACAAACTATGAAGAATTAAAACATACAAGACACTCCTAATATGCAGGAAAGGTAAAATTGGGTTGCCTCCCAAGAAACGCTTTTCTATATTAACGAGTCTTTTAGCTAGACTCGAAGTCACACGTCCTTACGTGACTTCTCCTTCATCATCCATTCCTTCCTTGGTTGCAATAGGAGTGGGATTCATGCCTTTAAAATTTTTTCTCCTCCATTGGTTAAATTGCATCTCCCTTTCTAAGTGAAACTTTATCCTTTCTTCCCATTCCAGAACTAGCCTATTAACAGTCATAGTAGGGGCTATGGGTTCTATGTCATTTTTTACTCTTTTGTCAATCACATTGGAGGAATCGAGTATCCTATGGAAACTTACCTTATGCTTTCCTGACCTTAGAGTTATTGTGCCAGTATCGAATTTAATCGAGGCCTTGGCTGTTGTCAAGAATGGTGTTCCTATGATGAAAGGCCTATTTTCATTTTCCCTGATATCCAAGATCATAAAATCTACAGGGTATACGTGTTCAGCGATCTCAACTAACACATCCTATGCGATTCCTAATGGGTAAATGTACGAGTGGCTAGCTAGTAAGAGTTTGATGTCAGTCTCAGCAGGCCTTTCGTCGGTGAGTTTCATGTATATAACACCCTGTGTTTTAGAGTCATTGACGATGTTGATAAATCTACTATTTATTTTTTTGGCATTATACGCGTTTGCTTGTAATTTCATGAATTAAGTTTAAATCGCGTAAGCTAAAAATTAGCGTTCAATGTAAACGGGCATCAAACAATTAAATGTTTACATCAAGCAAGGGTTAAGTAATTATTTTGAGAATAATTATTAACTTTGTTCATTTTATTTTTATCGGATACGTAAAGTGTATACGTTTCGCGATAAATTGCGTTTAGGCACTCCCGGAACCACCAAAACTTTTCTACGCTTCAACAAATACCCACATTTATACCCAATACATAAAAGTTACAAAAATATCTCACTTATATCACTCTTTTGCCGAAATTATAGCCATTTATACAAAGAAAATGAAAGAAAATCTTACCACTTAGTCTTGTACCATGCCTTCTCATTAATACTAGCCATGCCTTGTCTCTTTGACCAAGACTATGACCAAGACCATCCTTTAGACCTTACCTTGTCTCCTTGACTAAAGACTTACACCATTTATATACATGTATCTAGTGATGAGAAAACATACAAGCAAAATACTTAACCAAAATCAAATATTGTCCTCCCTTTGTCTCTCTATATGCTACGGCATACACCAAGCCCCCAACACAATCCATACAAAATTTTATTCAACCTATACACTTCTATATACATCTATCCTAAGATATTCTAAGGTGATCCCAAGCATTGGCTAACCTTTTTCAAGTAATAATCAAGAAAAGCAAGATTAGGGTTTTCTTGAGAAAACTAGGGTTTCTTAAGTGCAAGCTTGGATTTAGGCTAAAACAAACAACGGTTCAGCATTATGTTATCTCATCATCATCACACATCATAAGGTCTACTTTAAACCTTTATGCTTTTAGTTTATGAGTTTTTATGTTTATGATGTGCTATATAGTGAAATCACCATTAGGAATACTTTTGAACATGAAAAATATAATTTTTCTTGTGAATCATGATTTGTAACAACGTTCTCACATATTATGAAGTTTGTTAATATATGAAATAAATTATATATAAAGTCTTGACAATCCGTTTAAGCATAAAAAGTTCATGTATAACTTGTAATTAGCAAAGTTTAATTAAGAAAGTTTATGATTTCATGTAAAGTTAATAAACTTGTAATCTTGATGAGCTTGGGAACAAATATGAACTTATAGACATTATTATATTTTTTTGTTGTTTTGTTTTTTTTGTTGTTTTTTGTTTTCTTTGTGTTGTATATATACATATGAATATATAGAATTAAAAAGACTATTGTAAATTGTGAGGTTGAAAAGAAGATAAAACATGATATAAAAATAAATTATATAAAAGATCATATATGTCATGTAGGTTTTCGAATTTCAAACAGAGGATTTTTATTTTTTTAAGAGATAATAACAATTCCACTACGATTTCCGAAAAGGTAAGAAACTTTGTTAAACGGATTAATAACGCACAAAACGTTACGTTAAAAACGAGTTATAACGTTAATTTAAACGGAGTTTTAAAAAATGACTTTTATAAAAACTTATATCAAACAGCTAGTTTTATATTTTTAACAAATAATATATATTTTTTAGGATTCCAAAATGATTAAGAATCGTATTTTATATTCAATTATATACGAACGAGTTATGATTTCGCAAAGTTAAAGACAATTAATCTAACTTTTATAAAACTAATTTTATAAAGATTACTATTCATGACGAAAGTTACATTTTTGTGTAAACGCTTCTAAAAATTATAGAACTTCATTAACGAGAACGTCCTCGAAAGAATCGTTAAAAACGGAGCTATAACGAATAAAATACGACATTTACGGGTTTTACGACAACAAATACGATTTTTATAAAACTCACGTCTGATGTGAACAGTAAAAGTTACTGTTCACCAGAGGGTCAAAATATGAAAAATGTCAAATTTGTAACTCGCCTAATACGAAAATGATTTAGACATAAGAAAATGTCAAAATCGGGCTAAACGCAAAAGTTATGCTAGTTTTTTACTAAAACGGTAATTATAAACGTTTTTACTTATTAAACACAATTTTACCAAAACCATTAGTTGGTGATTGAACTATGTAAGAAATATATGCGGTTATCAAAGTACTATATTACTAGGGAGTTTCATAATGAGGCCTCTTCGGATGGCGTATCGACGAGTTGTTGGATTTACGATTTAAAGTGTCCTAACTCCTCGAACGTCATGTCATGACCTCTTAGATTATGATAGCCCGAACGATAGTACGATGTAACAACTATAAGATTATATTCAAGTACTCAGTACTTATACGACCTATGATAATTTAGGTTGCATTCGATCTTTTACGTGACGCTTTATCTCTGCAATTATTGGATTATCAAAACACAAAAGGAGAGTTTCAATAGCCCCAACATTTTTACAGATTTATCATGATTTATAATTATGGGGTGAAACATGCTTTGTTATATAAATTGGAACGCAAGTATTGATTACCAGTTCGCCTAAGTAGCGATAACCCAAGTTAAGCCCATTATCCATAACTGTCAATTGCATAGCATGTAGTTGGGAATTTACATTATGTGAGTGTGAATGTACTTTTATAGATCTATTTCGGGAAAACGACCTCCCCGTTGGGTGACTAGCTATCACCGGAACGAACGTTTAGCATGTCCGGAATTTAAGAAATGTTTTCTGGGTTGAACATCTAATCGGCGCATAATTGCAATATATAGTTTAATTGCAAGAAAGATTGTCGAGCTTCAGTGTCATGAGCTTAGTGTAAATGTAATCTAGTTTTGTGATGCGTGCATGTGTTGCATTATCACGGGAAAAGTCTTGCGGTCCTGCATATTTTGATTTATCAAACCTATGAATTCACCAACTTTATTGTTGACGTTTTTAAGCAATGTTTTCAGGAGGTCAATAGGCATGGGATGCCAAGGATGCATTGGGTTACATTTTGGATTGCACGCTTAAAGATTTAGGTGCATCATATTTTGGGAAATGTATTGTCAACTTTTGAAATATTCAACAATGAACAAGTGAAGCTATATGCTTTTGTATTAAGTCTTTCAAATTAAATCCAATGTATCAGTTTTAAAACGACTTTTTGTGTCGTTCTTATTTATCTTGTGCTATTGATCTTGAAGTAACACGCCCCGGACCCTTATTCCGCTGCGACCCAATTTGGGGGTGTTACAGATTGGTATCAAGAGCCAAGGTTATAGAGAACCAGGTCAAATGTTTTTTTTTTATTTTTTTTTTTTTTTTATTATTAATTTTTTTTTTTTCAAATGTTTTTGCTGGACTATAACCATTTTCAAACAACGAATTCATACAACGGGGTTGTACACGGGACATACATATGTGCATACATTCATGCATACACTATTTGTTGCATTAGTGGGACTAGATGCATTCATAATTGATATACGTGGTTATAATATATTACGTATATTACAATAAGAGCCTTATATAATATACTCATATAAGTTATTTCTGCTGGTCACAGTAGTCATGTCAGCTGATTCTGCCGTTACCTATACTTCTGTTCACTCTGAGGCACGATCTTGGAGTATTCCATCTGAGGATCCTTACGAGGAGGCTGCCCGACAGTTGTTGGAGCAGGCACCACGTTCTCCAGAGTATGTACCTGAGGACCATGTACCAGTGTACATTCCTGAGCCTGAGCATCCTGAGGACTTAGTGCCAGCTGAGGATGAGGCACCTACACCTCCACTACCACCATTCTTTTTATCTCCACGTATTCGACCTCTTAGTCCTAGAGCACTCGAGGTTGAGATGAGAGATGTAGCATCAGCCTACTATCATTCACTACACCCATCAGGGACCCCACCATTGTTACCTATCCCTCTACCTGCACCATCTACTAGCCGCAGAGCTGATATTCCCGAGGCTGACACGCCGCCTCGGAAGAGACTACTACTTACTACTCCTAGACCTGGGTGTGAGGTTGGAGAGAGTTCTGCTACTGCTGCTGCGAGACAGCCAGGACCCACTATAGAGACCAGACTCCGAGATACTGAGAGGAGGATTATGACCGCCTTAGAGTTGGTCAACAGGAGGGTCACTTACCAGGTAGATGTTTGCACTAGAGAGAGTTCAGAGTTTTGCACACGACATCACGATGCCCAGAAGGATCGTGCAGCTGTAAGAGCTGAGATTGAGGTATTGAGGAGAGAGAAACTTACTTACGAGCAAGAGAATATGGAGACCCGTCAGGCCTTGGCTAGGTCTGACTGAGGCTTACAACCAGGGCATCAGAGGCACGGGTTACAGTGTTAGAGACTCAGGCGCGTCGCCACGAGTGGCAACGTTAGGACGCGGATGATCGCGCGACGAGGCATATCATGCGTATTCAGGCTTTGGAGGCTGGAGCACGCGATGACACCTTATAGGATACTGGTAGTAGTGCCTAGGGTTACTTTTCTACCATATTGTAGCTATACTATATAGCCTGCTAAGTTTTTATGGGTTACTCCCAGCTAGTAGGCGGTATAGATCTTTTGTTTTGATTAGCTATCCGGTATGGATCTTTTTGTCTTTTTGTCTAGCTATGTTGTAATAGCCCATAAGTACATTACGGGTTTAATCCCAGCTAGTAAGGCATTAGGTTGTTATGTTTATTTTGTAACCTAATCGTTATGATCATTTTGTATCTGAACCATTCATGTATATTTTCCAACTCATATATGGAATGGTTGTATTATGTCACGTCTGTAATCGAATTTGTTTATGAATGAATATCGATTTGGTTTTATCATTGTTGATTACAATCTAGTCGTATAATTCACTGTGTGATGTGATCACACTTTATTTATCATGTATATGTCATGTCATGGTTATGATTTTTTGAAATCTAACGGGTATTGTATTTTCTTGTGATTGAAGAAAATGACACCAAAACGAGCCACAAGGTCAACACCAGTCACAACAACCCCAGCCCCAACAGCAACCCCCACCACATCGGTCACTAATGCCCAACGTCAAGCAATGATTTACCAAGGTGTCACTGCCGCTTTGGCAGCACGTGATGCAAACAGGAATGGCGATGACAGCCACACTTCGGGAATAGGTGGTAGAAGACTGTACAGCAATTGTTCGAGAATGCACCCTTCGCAAAGACTTTATGAAGTGCAAACCTCTATATTTCAAAGGCACTGAGGGAGTTGTTGAATTAATTCAATGGTTCGAAAGGATGGAGACTGTTTTCCGCATAAGCAACTGTTCTGTGGAAAATCAGATTAAGTTTTCCACTTGTACTCTTCTAGCCGGTGCTCTAACATGGTGAAATTCCCATGTTTTGACTGTCAGTCATGATGTTGCATATGCAATGACATGGGCCGATCTGAGAAAGAAAATGACCTGACAAGTCTGTCTCAAGTAACGAGATGAAAAACTTCGGGGAGGCCGAATTGTGGAATTTTTGAAAGTGTAGGGGTACTGATGTGATAGGGTACAACCAACGATTCCAGGAACTAGCACTGCTGTGTGTTAGGTATGTTTTCCAGAGGAGTCCTGCCAAGATAAATAAAAAAGGTACGTCGGCGGATTGCCCGACATGATCCATGGAAATATTGTAGCATCAAAGCCGAAAACCATTCAAGCGGTTGTTGAAATGGCCACTGAACTAATGGATAAGAAAGTCATCACCATTGCTGAAAGACAGGCTGAGACAAAGGGAAAGTTTGAAGAACACATCCCGAAACAATCAAAACCAACAACGAACAGAACATGAACCGAACACTAGCATGGCCTATCACTGCTGGACTGGTGAAAAGAAGCCATACGGGGGATCTCAACCCCTATGCGCTAAATGCAACTATCACCCACGGCACTACGGTCCGAGTGCTCAAAAATGCCAAAATGGCATACAAAGTTGGCCAGTTTTCTCGGACTGTAGGGTGTGTGGAAATGCCCCACAATGCTAACAATCAGAGGGCAATGGGGTCCCATGCCAGGAAATCGTACTTGATTCGAGTTGGAGATTCAAGGACACTTCAAGAGAAAGTCCAAAGTTGAAGAACAACAAAAACCGTAGGAAATCAAGTTGAAAATGACAGGCTCCGCCAAATTGTATGTGGTGTGACATCAGGGACAAACCCAGACTCCCACCAATCGTACAGGTATGTTCCTTCTAACCAACCACTATGCTTCTATCTAAATTGATACTGGTGCCGATAGGAGTTTTGTGTCTACTGCATTTAGTTTCCTATGTATATCACGCCATCTACCTAGATGCACTACTTTTTTTTTTTTATGAGTCGAACTAGCTGACATGAGGAAACAATTTGGGTTAAAACATTATCCTTAGGGGTTGCACATTAAATCTCCTGAACCACCTACCCATCCACATAATTTTAATGCGCCCCGTTAATAACATGGTAGTTTCAACGCTATAATTGGTATGGATTGGTTAGCAAAGTACCAAGCAATTATTGTGTGTGCCAAGAAGATCGTTCGTATCCCCTAGGGAAATGAAACATTAATTGTTCACGGTGACGGAAACAACCAGGAATACGAGGCTCGTCTGCACATTATCTCGTACTCCAAAACACAAGAATACATGCTAAAAGAATGTTTAGTCTTTTTGGCACATGTCACTACAAATGAGGTTGAAGACAAGTCGGAGAAGAAGCACCTTGAGGATGTACCAATAGTTTGAGATTTTCCTGAAGTCTTTCCTGAGGACTTGCCGGGTCTTCCTCCGACTCGACAAGTGGAATTTCAAATTGATTTGGTACCTGGTGCTGCACCTGTAGCGCGGGCACCTTATCGATTGGCAACCTTCCTGAAATTTGACCCTCAAATCGTGGGAGGTATCTAAGAGTAAGGAGTAGAACCGTCATTTTTTGTATGGAGGGTATATCATCATGAAATGCCATCATTTGTAATAGAAGATACATTGCTTTGTACAACTGGCACTGCGTTGTCCTTTACATACTGATCATACGGAATCATATTACTATTACTCGTATAATCGGCATGTGAGTTTACAATGTAGTTTGGTTGTACATCGTCATGCATCTCGTGTTCTTTATGATGTTCACAAACAACATCCTGATAGTGATCATGGTCGTGTACCTCAGATAGAATGTCTGAATCATACGACGGACCGGCTTTATCATAAACAGGATCTGCAGATGATAGATTAGCCATGAACATATTTTGTGCCATAGGTGCCTCATCAACATCAGAATCAAAAGCATCACAGTCATCAGCTTGAAATACATTATCCACATTAAGTGCTAAATCCTGAACAGGTTGCTTATCCACATCTTCATCAACAGCGTTGTCTTGTCCACCTGCAAGAAATATTAACTGTTCTTCATCCAATGCCACTCCATTCTCCTAAGCTTGCATCAGTAACATCTTGTCTTTGAAGTATTCAGAGTTCTATGGTCGCTTGGGCTGAGTGCAGTTCCTTGCTATGTGGCCTATACCATTGCAGTTGTAGCACTTAACTTGCTTTGCTTGACCTGGATTAGCATTCCCGACTCTGTTCAGAGCTCCCCTATAACCAGCCGTACCTACACTCCGTGCATTGTTACCCTGTCCTCTATTCTGTCGACCCTAAACATTCTGAACCACAACCCTGCCGTCTTGAACTGTGGCTTAGTTCCTAGGATTTGATGAAGTTCTGAGTTGATTGTTTGTTTGAGGAAGGTATGTTTTATATGATTGGGTGAGAAGGGCAAGTGTGTTGGTTAAATTCTCAATCAAGTTGTCCGTTGGAGAGAGTCCCGAATCAAGTTGAGAGTTGTCAGCAAAGTGTGGTGGAACATATGTGGATGATGGATTTATGGATGATTGTGAATTGTACTGCTGAGGTGCCACATTGGACATTAAGGGGAGAGGTTCAACTCTGTGTTGAGTGAATCGGTCTAACATCATTTTGTTCTCATTAGCATGTGCCTCGTGCTGCTTTAGATAAGCATACAGTTGATCATAGTTGGAGTCCCTCAAGCCTCTGTTGGGTTTCACTGCAGTTACAAATCTACCCCATTCCAGAAACATGTATTAACAAACTTAGAAATATCAACTGCTTCTTGGACATGGTCATCTGATTTACCGCAAGGAGTCGTTGATGTGTTTGGCAAACCGGACATAGTAATCATGAATAGTCTCTCCTTTGTGCTGACGAAAGTGTTCGAAGTCATCATACAGCTGTGATTCACGGTAATCTTTTGTTAATTCCGAACCTTCTAGGAGCATCTTCACATTTGTCCCTATGTCCATTTCATCAGTGTAATGATTGATATGAGCGTAGAATTAATCTTTTTTGCAACCCTGAAGTAGGATGTTTTGTTGCCCGAAGCCAGCATTGTACCTATCCTTATCTCCAGTGACAAAGTCAGAATAGACACGAGGTCATTCTGGACCTAGATGTAAGGCACCTTCATCTCCTTTTGCAAGAGTTTCCTAAAATGTTCCCATCTGAAAAGGTCCTGCATCAATTGACTTCAGGATGTTCACCCCATTTCTTTTACCCCTAACAATAAAATCGATATACGTGTTGCCATGATGCAAAGTCATCCTATCAACAAACGGTGGAGTCGGAGTATACAGAAAACCGCACATTGTGATGTCTTCCGAAAGATAGCATTTTAATTGAATGGGAACTGATTAATTTGAACGAACAATGATTAGTGATTTATGTAAAAGTGATGATTATTTGTTTGGATTAGGTGATATGTTTGTTTAATTGTGATTTGGTTTGGTTGAAATGAGTTAACGTAATGAAGAAAAATTTTGCCAGAGTTTCTTTCTACCAAAACGCAGTGAAGGTCTTCAAAAGTAGACAAAACGCAGGAAGTCTTGAGACAAAACGCAATAAAGTCTTGAGACAAAAACGCAATCCAACTCTTGAACAAAACCCAATCCAATCCTGAGACAAAATTGCAATCCAACTTAAGACAAAACGCAATCAAGTTTTGAAATGGGCAGAGTCTCTCCTAGGCAAAACGCAAGAAAGGTCTTCAATTAGTCAAAACGCAAAACCAAAACGCAGAACCAAAATGCAACCTTTGATAAACAAAAACGCAGGAAGCAAAACGCAGGAGACAAAACCCAGCTCCTAATAAGACAAAATGCAGTACATTTGTCCTTTACAAAACGACAAAACGCAGTGTCCTTTTGTGACAAAACGTAGGAGGCAAAACGCAAAAACCAAGCAGTGAGACAAAACGCAGTCAAGAAAAATACGAACTTTTTCACCTAAAAACACCTAAAAATCACCCTTTTGAACGTTTTTGCTTGGTTTCTTTTGCACAACTTGATCCTAGAAGGTTATAACAACTATAGAAACACTAACTTTAACATCACAAACGTGAGAATCAAAGAAAGTCAAGAATAAGACCATAAACCTTCAAAAACTAAACTTTTGATCTAAACTAACCAAGAAAACGCACACACAATCTAGCTAATCATCCCATGAGCTCTGATACCAATTGTAGTATATTGGATATCATAACACAAGCATGGATGATTGGGTTGGCCGAATTATCTAGAGAGAGAAAATGGAGAGTTTCTAGTGAGAGAAACACCTAGTGAATGTTTGTGATAAAATGAACAACCAACCCCTGTCAATGGCTGAGAGAGGGTTTAAATACAAGAGTTTATGTGCCCTAAGTGGGTTATGGAGTGGGCTAACATGTGGGTAAAGACCCGGCCCAACGCCATAAGTCATACGGTAACTAAATGATTAATATTAAGACTACGAGCTAACCTATGCTAGACATAACACGGGGTGACCGAGTCTTTTTCATGATCCTAACAGATCCAACTGGAGTTAAACTTTGCAAGAGACGATAAATCTTCTATTTTTTGAGAAACTTGATTTATTGATTGTTGTTGTAATCTTGTACTTGCGTAGGAAGCTGTAGCACTCAAAACTTCATCTTTTCTTTTTTTCTTTTTTTCTTTTTTTAAGAAGAAAACAAAAGTTAAGAATGAAGGTAAATAAAACTTGTGATTTGAATGACTTTGAAAAACAAATAAAACCAGAAGGAGATTGATTTGCTTGAGAAGGCTTGAGAAGAAAGCTATTAGAAAAGGAAAAGAAACGTATTGAGAAGGCTTGAGGAAAATGATTTTCTTTTATTTGTTGTTGTTGAGATTTGTTAGATGAAAAGAGAAAAAAAAATGAAAGAGATTGGAAAAGAACGCAAGAAAGCAGATGAAAAAAAGAGGATATCTTTAGAGGAATTAGATAGAGATCAGGGTCATAGCCGCATGTTAAGATGCCTCAAATTAAATAAGAAAAAAATAACAAAACTAAATCAAACATATGATATATGTTTGAGCAAGATCAGTAGCATAAGAGAAGAAAACGTACGTGATGATAACAGAAAAATAAGAGATTTTTGTTTTGTTTTTTTTTATTTTAGTAGCGGCTTATGGTGGCCGACAACCAGGGTTTTGAAAATAAAGATAGAGAGATTTGATAATAGAGATGGATAGATTTGATGGGGTTAGGTGGTTGAAGATGGTGGCTCATTACGGCCGATTAGATTTGAGAATCACACCTAGCTCGATACCATGAAAGAAGATAGAAAACCCCGTCGGTTATGATATATTATTTCACCATTATTTATAGATACAAATATACATGCTTGAGCCCAATGACAACTAGACTACAACTAAGGATGATGAATGTACAGATAATGATTATCGAATCATCCTACTCATGATTATCTAATCATTCTAAAATACATGTTGACTGACAAATCATCCAAAAATATCTTAACTAATTTTAGAAGATAGCCAATCAAATAATCTATCATCTAATAATATTTATCTAGGTTAATAAACATGAAAGGAAGTACCAACAAAGTGTAAATAAAGATGAGAATGATTGAAGATGATGTTGCTTCAATCCTTGGTGATGTTGACTTAAGTGTTAAACTCTTCAAATTATGCCCAATAGCCTTCAAACCTTCTATAACTTCTGCTTTTGAGAGAGTAATGGTGATGGAATGTGTGTGTGAAAATGATAGCTAGTTACTCTTCACTAAAAGGGGTGCATTTATACTTGAAAACTCTTTGTCCCAAGAAATGGTCATAATGAAAGAGAACACAGCTAGAAAAAGTTGTTTTACCCTCATCTATGTGAGTGATGTCAATTGTGCTTATAGGACCAGATTGATAACATCAAATAGTTAATACTTTTATATATCAATTTTCGCGTTTATTGCCTTGTTTTATATTGTTTTTATGAGAATTTGTACTTAATTCGTTTATATTTCAGGTTCTAGGTAATTAAGGCAATGGAACGAAAAGATGCAAGAGATGGCCGAAAATAGTACCAATACTGCGTAATTTAGTAGAGGTCTTAAAATTTGATGAAGGCTACTATATTTCTCTAGGAAGCAACTTATGAGCCAAATGAAGAATAGTACCACTACTATATTATTTAGTAGTGGTACTATATTTTTATAGATAAAAGAGATCGAAGAATATGAAGTTTAAAAGGATTACGGCGTAACTGGCCCGCAGGAGTTACGCCATAATTAATCATCGCACAAGAAGAAATATGCTGACGAAGAGTTACGGTGTAACTGTCTAGTAGGAGTTACGCCGTAATTAAATCATTGAAGAAAATATTTATGCTGACTAAGGGTTACGGTGTAACCGTCCCGTAGGAATTACGCCGTAACCAATTTTTATACTAAATAAAGGAATGCCGTGTCAAAAGAATTACGGCGTAACTTGGTCGATGAAGTTACGCCGTAATGATGACTCATCACAGGGACTAAACCTGCGCAAAAGCTATGAAGTTTTATCAATTAATTATAAGCATCAAGGAAGATTAAGGGCCAAAGTCGTACAATGACCAAACTTCACAATTAGTATAAATTGAAGGCACTATTCATTCGTATGATTCATTCATTCCTGGTGGTTTAGTCGACGGCAAGAAAAAGGAAGAAAAAAGGTGAGCGGCTTGCCTGCTTGCTTCGGTGTGGGGTGACCTTTCGGGGTTTGCCATGGCGTTCGACTAGGGGATCAAGAGCATTAATTTAGCACAGTTTGTAATTATACTTCAACTTTTTGTGGTCAATTTAATTCTGTTATTTTGACTTATTGGATCTAGCAATATAATCGTTGATGTTATAATTATTTGTTATGCTCGATTAACTGTTCATTCGCATTTAATTAATTGATTATTTTTTTTATTATTATTTTATGATCTTATTGTCTTATTGCATCTTTATTAATTTATGTAGTATGCTTTAAAATCTTTGAACTCCCTGCTAGGTCTTGATATGAGGTTGAGTGTGCATTAGGTTTTAAGTGATCTTCTTAACCCTAGCGTGCACAATTGACTGCAGATGACCAACACTTGTAGTTGTTCGACCTACACCATTTAGGCGAGCCCTTAGCATTACATTCTTGGTTAAGAGTGCAAGCTAATAGAAGACCACCTGTTAGAGTAAAGTGTATGTCATAAATTAAAAGGAAACATTAATGACTGTAGGCTGAGAATAGGTGAATTCTCCTTGCGAGTCCATTGCACTCAGTTTCATAGGTTAGGTTTCAAAATACAAAATTAGACCTAATGATTGTAGACCCCTTCTAAGGTTGCGATTAGACATTGCACATGAGATCATAATTAAATGCGTTCATCCTTCCTAGTTGTCTACCACTATACCAATTCTCTTTTCGACAGTAAGGCTTACCACCCAATAATCCTAAAATAATCTCAAAAACTCAAATGCTTTCTTTACTGCTTTATTAGGTAGAAAATAATTTCGATTAAACGATTAGAGACACAAACCTTTCTTTGGGTCGACACCCGTACTTACCAATCACTACACTATACACGATAGGGTAAACTGCTCTTTAGTGCGTAGGAATAGTCGATGTAGTTAGGGTTTTATAAATGTAAAACCTAATGTAGTTTCTGTTAAAGGGAAATCACGCATCAAGTTTTTGGCGCCGTTGTCGGGGAATAGTTTTTGTAGTTTTTGATTGTTTGATTGGAATTTGTGTATGTTTGTGAGTGCTTGACCTTCTGTTCTTCTCTTATTTCTGTGTGCTTGTGTGCTTGTTTGTATGAAATAAATGAAAATTTTCGTTTCAAACTTGATATGGCGTAACTTTGTAGCGCTTGTTGCACCAAATTTGGTTACCAAGTCTGGGACACCAAAAATAGTTTGGGCATTGCTTGAAATTTTAAAATTTTTTCTAATGCTCGCCTGTATCTAAATATTGAGCTTTCTAACCTTGATGTTTTTATTCATGTGGTATTATTCCTAAGTCAAGTATTTGCCATTAATGTGTGCTCCTCTTCTTTTGCTCAGTTTAATTGTTATTACACATTTAATGCACGAGTTTGTTAGTGTGCAGGTTAAGAAATTATGGACAGGTTGAGGAGATCTTGGTGTAAGAACCAAGATGACAAGAGGATTAGACATGATTAGAGATGTCCAAGTAGCCTGCGATGGAGGCTTGAGTCTAACTTAAAGACTCGTTTAAAAAGAAAAGTGCTTATCGGGAGACAACCCGACCTATCTTTTTAGTTTAGTTCATTTCCTTTATGCGTTAAGTTGGTTTTGTATGTTTCTTACTTGGTTTTCTAGATTTCACTGCAAGGGGATGAAATTCGAGGTCTCCTCGACCTGTTTTATGTGGTAAATTAGTTGCTGATGTGCAACAAGTTACAGTGTAACTCTTATAGTTACGGCGTAATTCATATGGTTATGGGGTTATGCCATAACTAGTCTTAGTAAAATTTTCAAATTTTACAAATCACATGATTACGGCGTAACCCAATCTATGGTTACGCCGTAACTCCTTCCTGCAAATCCTTAAATGTTTGAAATTTTACAAAACCATGTATATTTGATAAATGAACTTTATGGGTATGTTCCCTGGAAACCCTTACGAGACTTCACTCGTCACGTGGGCCATCAAGTGGTTTAAAAGGCTTGTTGCATAAGCTAAATGCAATCGTGATTCCTACAAAAGTGAGTTAGGTTTATTTTGTTTCCTATACTGTTTTGTATATTTTGTGCTACAGTGCTTCTATCTGGGTTTATGCTTTTAGTGTTATCCTTTCTTGCAGCTATACAAGTGAATGCACATGTGTGGTGCTAGGATGCTAATCAAGCTGCGAGGAAGCATTCCAACCCGTACTAGTCGAATGCTATTTAGGCGGATGGTAGAGGTATTTGTGATGGTGGATGTTGCTCAAGGAAGCAGACTTGGAGCATGGCTTAGAGCATGTTGTCTCTTTATCATACCGAGCAAAAATCCAAGGGAGTAATATGTTTCATTTATAACCCTTCTTATTTTAATTTTATATGCTTAAGTTTGACTCAAGTGGGGGGAAAGGATTAGAAATAGACACCCATTTGATTATACTTGCCTTTATTTTTCTCGTTTTACTTGAAAAATGTGTCATTATTTAAATTTTGACATGTTTTTCATTACTAAACTAGTTAAAACTTTACTGAGCACACCTACCTTATAATTCCATTGTATGAAGATAAGCCTTTCCGTTTTCCCCTTATCCATAAAATTCAATAAAAATGAGTGTGCCGGTGGCTGTAGTAGACTTTAGAACTTGGCCTGGTATATCTTTTCAAGACCACCAAAATGAGCATTACAACTATGATAGAAGGAAAATTTTAGGATTAACCCAAAATAGCCTATATATGTTCTGTGTATATTGACTTTTTACACTGATTAGTTAACCCCGCTGTTAAACCTTTTGTTACACTCATTATAAGTGTAAGATACCCCTAGTACAACCTGCTGAGCATTTCCTTTCATGTTGTTAAACCCAAATGTATGTTGTTTCGTTACACCAATCGCCTAGCCTACCCTGTAGTTTCTTTTGTCCATGATCGGGGAGTTGCTGGTTTATTTTTGGTTTTACTGGTAAAAGTCGTGGGTTAAGATAGAGGGTATGTGATGAAATTCGGGTTTTGAAGATAGTTGATCTCAAGTGGGGGGATACTCATGTATATATGTGTCTGTATTGTGATTTATTGTATCCTTGTCTTGCATCAAAAAAAGAATAAAGAATAAAGAGCATGCAAGAAAGCAAGCTTTTATTAGTTGTTTATAGCTGATCAAAAATTATAAATCAGCTTTATTATGTTGTATTATGATAGTATTCCCGCCTTGTCCAACTGGCGGTGATTAGTCATTCCCGTTTTGATCTATTTAAACGGGTAGTTCTTATAAACCCGTGTCATTTCTATCTCTCCTTTCTATTTTAAGTCTATATTTGTACAATGTGGGCATTGTACATCACAAGTAGGGGAAGGGAGATAGAAATGAGTTATTTGGTTAGATTATGTGCTGAGTTTACCTAAAATTTTAAAAAAAATTAGCACATAATTTTTTGTTCATTGATGATGAAGGTTGAGTTAATGCATCTTTCTTACCTAGTTTATGGAGATTATGAGGCATTACACTACATTTCATACGCATTAACTCGTGTATTATGAAGACTCCTTGACTTTTGACCCTTAATTTTTGCCTTATGGGATTTAAATGCGATCAGTGATGGGGAGATTGTGGACTTAGGAAACTACTTGTTTTGTGTTTTTATTTAACACCAATTAAATGTACACCCATGCCTAATCCCTAACCTTTGGTCTTACTCAAATAAGAGAATGAGCAATCACATGTATCTCATCCGTCGTTACGGATGTGTATGTGTGGGTTTGTCGCCCTTGTTGGTGTAACACTTTTGGTGAATGATTAGAAGATCCATACCCTATATCATTTTTCATCCTAACCTTTGGTTTTGCTCGAATAAGGGAGTGAGCAATCATACATGTCTCATCCATCGTTACGGATGTGTACGTGTGGTTTTGTCTCCCTTGTTGGTGTAACGCTTTTGGTAAAGATTGCATTTAAAGGATGATTCACCCCGTAAGCCTTTGTGTTGTGTCAACCCATTTGCCTTTTTGAACAGTTGCATCTAGACTCTAGTGGTGGAGATTAGTATCCTTGCCAAGCTTATGATAGAATACTTGCCATGTCTGAGCAGTTGAGTGATCACCAAAAATGAAACACATAGATTAGTGAGAGTATGAGTGTGAATCATTTTTCCTTTTGTGAGGTGCTCGGTTTAGCATTATCTAGCATAGGTAATTTTTAATTTCATATCTTCCTAGCTAACTTGGGAGATATCTTTTTGAGAATTATTTAAAAGGTCTACTTGAGGGCAAGTAGAAGTCAAGTGGGGAGATATTTGATAATATCAAATAGTTAATACTTTTATATATCAAATTCCCGCGTTTATTGCCTTGTTTTATATTGTTTTTATGAGAATTTGTACTTAAATCATTTATATTATAGGTTCTAGGTAATTAAGGCAATGGAACGGAAAGATGCAAGAGATGGCCAAAAATAGTACCAATACTGCGTAATTTAGTAGAGGTACTGCGTAATTTAACTGCATATCACCAACACTTGTAGTTGTTTGACCTACACCATTTAGGCGAGCCCTTAACATTAAATTCATGGTTAAGAGTGCGAGCTAATAGGAGATTACCTATTAGAGTAAAGTGTATCTCATAAATTAAAAAGAAACCTTAATGAATGTAGGCAAAAAATAGGTTAATTCTCCTTCCGAGTCCATTGCACTCAGTTTCATAGGTTAGGTTTCAAAATACAAAATTGGACCTAATGATTGTAGACCCTTTCTAAGGTTGCGATTAGACATTGCACATGAGATCATAATTAAATGCGTTCATTCTTTCTAGTTGTCTGCCACTATACCAATTCCCTTTTCGACAATAAGGCTTACCACCCAATAATCCTAAAATAATATCAAAAACTCAAATGCTTTCTTTACTGCTTTCTTAGGTAGAAAATAATATCAATTAAACGATTAGAGACACAAACCGTTCTTTGGGTCGACACGCGTACTTGCCAATCACTACACTATACACGATAGGGTACATTGCTCTTTAGTGTGTAGGAATACTCGAGGTAGTTAGGGTTTTATAAATGTAAAAGTTGACGTAGTTTTTGTTAAAAGAAAATCACGCACACAAATACATTTGGGCAAAGGTGGTAGTGGTGGTTGATTTTTTTGATCTATCATGTTTGTGAGATTGTGTGTTTGATTACAAAAAGATGGGATGGAGGTTTTGTTCACGTTTATAACGAAGAAAATGAAGTTTTTAAGTTTCCCGGTGCCGAAAGTGGAAATCGATGATTGTTTTATGTTGAGACAATCACCCACGGCGCAATGTTTACGTATGGTACGTAAAGTATTGTAATGATTAATCTTACATATTTCACACACTAATAAGCAAAGAAATAAGATGAGGAAGAAAGGTGGAAGACTAGAATAAGATAGAAAGAAATGGAATGCTTCTTGATATGAATGATAAGCAAAACAAACACCATTGTTTTTTCTACCTTACAAAAATATAAGACTAGTTAACCAACACTAGAAAGAAGGGACGAAGCTTTCTTTTATAGGGGAAGGAGTCTCTTACACTTTCCTTCTCCTAGCTATGTGGGTTAAATCCCAACACATATACGATATTAGATTAGGAATCCCGTAACTAATATATTTGACTATTACAAGGTTCGTAAACATAAAATGACCATCACTTCATAAAACATAGGCTAAGAATCTCCCCCTAAGGGGTGGTCATTGCACATATGACTCTACTCTATTGATGTCGTAAATCTTGGAACCTTGTAGCAGTGGGCATTCCATCATAGTACCTTTGCATGCCTTGTGATCTTAGATCTTTGATCTTTATCTTGCTTTTCATTGTCTTTATCCTTGAGGAAATCTTTGTTATTTTCACTGGAAACGTCTTCTTAACCAACACACTCATACTTTGACATCACTTGAAAGCTAACAATCTCCCTCAACACATACCTTTTAACTTGATCCTCTTACAATCATATACTTGATGTTGGAGTTCTTTGACTATTAGGGTCGCGGAAGTGTATCTTTTGATGTTCTAAGCTTTCTTTAAGTCTTGATTGATGCCTTGATTATATCTTTGAGCTTGGAGTATGAGTATGTGGCCTTGATGGATATGGAACAGAGGTGGACATCATCCTTTGTACATGCATATGAATGGTTAGCAATAAACGCAAATATGGATGAATGTCTCATCATTCATCGATCGGTTCGATAGCAATAACCTCTAGTTCCGTGAGGACCGTTGATGAGGTGTCATTTTATACGCTTTTAGGGGTTATTCAACCCCCTAAATCATGCTATTATGCCCAATTTATGTACTTAAACGTTTATTTTTGCGTTTTTAGCATTTGGATGGCTTTTGTAGGAAATACCCGTAACTTGGGCTCAATTAGAGAAGAAACGGACAAGACTACGACTTTACACCAACTCTTTTGAAGAATTTGCGTACAGTGTCTGGAGACGAGGTCGCCATCCTTTGCGACGGCGTTAGAACATACAAGAGATGGCGTCAGAAAAACTCTAGACTGCGTCAAATCGTAACCGCCTCAAAAGAAACCCTAGAAGATTCGGCGAAGCGATGGCGTCAGAAATCCTGCGACGCCGTCGTGGCCTATTTTCCTATATATACCAACTCGTTTTAGGGTTTTTAGTGTGTAATTTTTGGGAGACGAACCCTAACTTTAATAGTTCGAGTGTAGATGCTTTTAGGCCGTTTTTAGGGTGTCAAAACCCTATGGTATCAGCCTTCAATCTATGATTTAATCAAGTGAAGTTCATTTATCTTTAATCAGTTAATATGTTTATGCGTTTTGTGATTGATTCTTGTTCTTCTTCTTTATTTAACATGCTAGGCTAGATCCTTTAGTATTTACTTATGATTGTGTTAATACAAATAATGTCTAAAAACGTTATTTATATTTTTCGACCTCTCTACGTTTTGAAGATGACAAAATGTAAAAACATTTACGATAAAAATAAACGTTTGCATGTTATTAATCGTAAACTTCCATTTCTACGCAAATCACTTAAGGTATGTACAAACAAATCATTCTTCATAATTAGTGATCAAAAATACTTTGCGAAAATCGTACACCTCTTCCCCGGCAACGGCGCCAAAAATTTTAGTTCGATCCAAATAGTCTATATATAATAAAATATATATCCTAAATATCTCAAATTAATTATAGTATAGAATGATCGATTCAATATATAATATATATATTTATATATAATATATATAATATAGTATATACAATATATATATATATATATATATATATATATATATATATATATATATATATATATATATATAATATAGGTAAACTAGCAAATCACTTTAAACAAAAGCAATAAACCAATTCACAAATAAAATATAATTCCGAAAGTATCGACTTCGAAAGTAACCCCTTCTAGTCGTTTTCCGGGTCGTTAATATTCCAACGAGGCGTGAATTGAACTTTGTTTGAACGGTTTAATCGGGGACTTTGAATAGATTTAAGATTTTTGATTTGGAATTCTAATTCTACAAATATAAATCAATACAAATAAAAACAAGCGACAATTAAAGCGAATACGAATTAAACAAAAAAACGTTAATGGGATTTTAGAAACGCAACCTAAAAACCTAAAACATCAAATTTTACCCCTAGAAAAGCAAATTTAATTTTTAAAAGTCCTAAATGATAAAAGAAAATTTTAGAAAAAAGAATTATATTTTTTTGACTTTTATTTAATTTATTATGAATTAAAAACAGTTTTAATCTAAAAATATTATTAAAAATACTAAACTATTTTATAAAAATCTAAAAAATTTAAGGAAAATTCTTTAAACAAATCTAATCCTAAGAAAAATAAAACTAGACAATAAGCTTTTAAGAATAAGCTGTAAATCAGCTTATAAGTCGAATGAGCAAAACACTAAACACCCTTTAAATAAAAAATGAAACAAACAATGAATGGAAAAGACCCAAGGGCAAGTTGGTAGTGGAGAGTGGTGCTAAGACGTGTGTCTGTGAAGCTAAGGTCGCAGGTTCGAGTCCTGGACCTTTGTTTTTTTTATTTTTTTTATTTTTCAAATCTTTTTACAAAAACTTAAAAAGCACACGAAAATAAGAAAGTTTTATAACTAGAAATTTTCTTGAATCTTAATAATAAGCACAGAAATAAGCTAAGAAAAACACAAAAACACTTAGAAGTTTTTAAGCTTTTAAGCATAAACTAGAATAAGCTAAAAGCTACTAAAAGCTGATTAACAAAGTCAAATAAGCAAACAAGGACTAAAACTAGACCTAATAAGTAAATTAAAACAGAGAATAAGCAAATCAATTTAGCAAATAAGAAAGAAACCAAATAAGCAGTTTAAAAAAAAATTTGGTTTTTGGTGAAAATATAGCTTTTGCAGCCCTAGTTTTAAGCTACTAAAAGCTAATATAAAAACTTAAAAAGGCAAAACAGATTAAGCTACTTGTATTCTTAAATTCAGATCTTAAAATAAGCTTAATCTAATCAAACTTTGCAATTAAAAACTGGGCATTCAAACTTAGAAAATAACACAAAGACTTAACAGATTTTGAATTAACCAAAATGGACAAATGCACACTATATTCTATTGTATTAAGGACTCAAAATAGGCATGAAAACAACAACTAAAAACCACTAACCAAGATCTGATCAAACAAGTTTTAAAATGAAACTAGAAAAACACAGATTTGAACTAATGATAGACAAAGCCTTAAAAAGAGATTTTAAACTTTGAAAACTCTTAAAAACTGATTTAAAGTCCTAGTTAAAGCTAATCAAAATTGGCTTAGAGGTCAAAAGGCTAACCAGCAGTACTAACATAGGATAGTACTGCTTGTTCCAAACACCCCTTTAAAACTCAGATTTGCCAATTTAAACTTGATAAAGACTTTTTAAGCTAAAAATTCTTGAAAACAGATGTTTAACTAAGTATAATAAGACTAATAAGCCAATTCCAACCACTGATAAGCACTAAGGAATAAGCAAATTAAATAAGCTGATTTGGGCTTTTTAAGACAGATTTTATGAAAACTTAGGAATTCTTGAGGACAGATTATGAGAGGCATAAAACTAAATCAAATAAGCAACATAAGGACTAAATAAGCAGTTTAAAGCAACAATTAAGCAGGAATAAGCATAAAACAAGTAAAACATAAAAAAGCAAACTGATAAATAAGACAAGTACCTTAATCCTTTGCTCTAAACAAGGATTAATTTCTCAAGAGAGCTTTGATCAACAAGCTCTAGCTTATTTTCATAAGCTAGTAGACACCAATAAGCCCATCCCTAATTGGCTTATCATCCAGAAGCTTAACAATTGTGGAACAGTAATGAAAAAGGAATAATGAAACTTCATTTTTTATTGAATATTCTTGAAAGTACAATGCCTTGAAAGTAAAATGCTTATATAAAAATCTTAAGAACAGGAAATTGAATACAATGCAGGAAAAATAAAATTGCTGAAAAGAAACATAAAAAGATAAAAGATGATGCTTCTTGCTCGAAATTCTGTCTTCTTCTATTTATAGGTCTAAGATGGTGAGGTGAAACCTACCAATTCTTCATTCCTTCCCAACATTACCAAAATTGCTTATGGAAAGCAATTATCATTGCCAATCACCATTAAACCTGTGGGTTGAGTGTTTTGACTTTCCATAATAGTTATTCGTCATTTTTCGCCCAATAGGGAGCCTTGAATCTGCCACGTGGCTCTGGGAGTGTGTCAGGAGGGCGTTCGAAGCATTGGAGAAGTGGTTTTGCCCTGTTTTGGGCCTTCGCGCCTTTTTGGGTTTATTTAATTATATTTCAAAATTGGGGGTTAAAGGATAACGGGTGTTAAGGGTTTGTTTGGTTTAAGGACTAACGGTGTTAGTCCTGGTGTAAATCTCCAAGGACTGGTGGTATAAAGGTTTTAACAGGATTATTATTAAGGCTATTGGGCATTTGGTTTGGGCCGGATTTATGGATTTGGATTTAGGCTTATAAGTTTTACGTATAGATGGTTAATGGGCTAACTCGACTAGAACTAAGGGTCTTAAGCCTGCATTTGTTGTTTTATGTTTTACCAATTCTGTCAAATTTTTAACTAAGTGTTGAAAAAGAACAAATAGCTTTTTCAATTTCTCTTTGTGGCTTACTCTTAATTTCAAAATGGTTTCTTATTGTTGCTATAAGCTCTTTGAGGTCCAAATTTAATCTGTTTGTAGGTTTCATATCCATAAGGATCTGTTAGATTGCTTATTTTTAAGCTTAAAAGTGGTGATTTTGAAAGATAGAAACTCAGCATACACTGAGTGAAACACCCTTTTCATAAGCCATAGTATAGGCTTTGTGGCTTAAACTCAGCATACTTTTCAATTAGTGATTTAGGTAGCTTATAGTATAGGCTTTAAGTTTTGTTAAGTCACAAGACCATATGGATCCATATGTCAGCTTATTTTTAAGCCCAATTGTGCCCTTGTGACTGATTTGATTGCAGTTTTGAGCTTATAGCTTATTTTCTTTTCATTGCTAATTTGCTTGTTTTCCTAGCTTATTTGTCTTTAGTTTTGCTTACTAGGATAATCTAAGTCCATTTTAGCTTAATTATCTTAAGGTAGAGCTTATTTAGGCTTATTTGCACTTTTAGTTTGAAATTTTAAGTTTTAAAGCTTTTTAAGTATTCTGTCATTTTTAGCTCAATCTAGCTTAAATTCTTTGCTTATTTTTGTTTGTTCATGCTTATTAAGTATAGTTTTTTAGTTGTTGTCAGCTTATTTTGTAACATCCGGCAATTTTTGAAATTTTAAATGACGATTTTATCCTTTGACTTTTTGGATCTGACTTGACTTCTTGACTTTTGGTCTTTTATTGTCACATAAAAGCAATTACCACGTAAACGGTAAAATTTGCGGAACATATTTCAAATAATAAATCATATTATTATTACATCTCTCATGTGCAAAGTTATTTTTAACTTACTCGACTTGAAAACGAAAAAGATATATGTTATTTCTAAGCTGATGTATCAAAAACGAACCACTAAATCACCTTTTCACAACTCGGACTATAAAGCAGTTTGATGTAAAACAATATTTAGGACAACTTTTCAGTTTTGCCCGAGACCCGAAAACAGACAGAAAGTGACTGAAATGCCCTCGCAAGATTTTAGAAACAAAAAAATAATTAAATCATATTTAATTATCACTTTTTATTAAATAAAAATATTTAATAAATTATTTATCATTTTATTCGGTAACGTTGGTTAAAAACGCAAATATTCAAGTAAAAAGATCATTTTGCAGACAAAGTTTATCAGTAATACACAAATAAATAATAAACGTTTTATATAAATTAATAAAAACGTTTATGAAATTTAGTCGAGTGAATACTCATTTTTATCAGAAAAATGATTTGAAACGTAATGGCGCGAGTTTCGTATTTTGAATCATCCGTTAAGTGGCCCAAACGATTCCCGAACCGATAGTTATCAAAACTATATTAAAAATTTACACAATGATCCCTCAACTATTAGGCTCTTGCCACTTTACCTTAAAACTTTTATTATATATATAAAAGTTTAGTATTCATTTTCATTTTTACATATAAGCACACACACACCCCAGATATACATCCCTTTCTTCTCTCTCACTTATTCCGGCAGCCACCGCCGCCCCGCCGCTCCGGCCACCGTCGCCGCCGTCGACCACCATCCATAACCCACGACGCCACCCATCACTACCACACCGTCACAACAAGGGTGCGTTCGATGTAGTTATGCACAGGCAAGGGTGCGTTTGGTCTCGTTCAGCCACAAAAAAGGGGTGTTCGTTCCACTGTGTTTAGCATCCCCGAAACGGGTTCGTTTGATTGTTATCACAGACTATGGGTGTTTGTTTTTTTGGTTGTAAACAGCAAGGGGTGTTCGTTTGGTTCTTTTTCTAGACCATAGGGTGCGTTGGGTTTGTGGCAGCCAACACCAAGGGCGCGTTTGGCTGTGGAAATCAGCTGAGGGTGTGTTGGGTTTATGGTAGCCAAAGGGCTGCGTTCGGTTTGTAGTCACGCCTCGAAAAGGGTGCGTTTGGTTTGGTTTAAGTTGAATTAGGGTGCCTGTGGTTTATTAGAAAACAAAAAGAGTGCTTGTGGTTTATTAGGACAGAAATGGGTGCGTTCGGTTTGTGTTTATCACATAAATGGGTGCGTTTGGTTTAGTTAAAAGGCCACAAGGGCGCGCTTGGCAGATTAGGGTGCGTTTGGTTTTCATATTATGCACAAAGGGTGCGTTTGGTTTTGTAGAAACATGTATAGGGTGTGTTTGGATTAACGAAAAACAAATAAGGGTGCGCTTGGGTTTAGAGAAGAGAACAAAGGGGTCTGTTTGGTTGGTTTAGCAGAAATAGGCGCGTTTGGTTTAGCGAATCAACATAGGGTGAGTTTGGTTTACAAAAATGAACTAATAAATATATTTCAATATTTAATAATAAAACCGGATAAAATGGTGGTTTCAAATTGGTTAAATAAATGTAATAATTATTGGTCAAATTGGTTATATATATATTTAAAACGCGCGAGTAATTGCAACACGGATTGATTGAAAATGGATTTAAGTTATATAGTTTTAAGATTGTATAATTTATAATTATACAATAACCAGATAAACGAATGAGAAACTATACTTTTACAACAAGGCAATTAGATTTGTTAAAAGTCGTAACGAATTACTAAATTATAAAATACTATAATTCCCGACTGGAATATAAGGTCATAATTTTTGTAAAAGCTTTTTAAACATCGTTTAACTTAATTGGTAATCTTAAAACGTACGATTACGTTTATGCAAGAACTTTTTATTTAATAAAGTGGTGATTTCAGAAAACGGGTCAAACTAATTGGTTTAATTATTTACTCACACTTCGTATATAATACTTGCAAAGCATTATATATTTCACATTACTCTTTGGATTGTTTGTCCCTATTATATAATTCACGGTATGAGTTATATAAGGGTTTATTTTTCATATGTAATATATAAAAAATATATTACATACTTTGTGTTATCTTTCAATTTATTTATTTAACCAACCACCAAACTATTACAACTTGAAATCTAAATCTTCTATCAACGTGTCGCGTTGATGTGACTATCCATCGGGAAACCCAAATTCATTATCCTAGGCTAGTGGGACTTAGCAGTTAAGTTAAGCTGCAACTTCTTGGTCGAGCCGTTCTAGTTTCCATTTCGTCTTGTACTCAATGTGTACATTCCCGCCAATCGTTCTTCATCATCAAGGTGAGTTTATAGCCCCCCTGTTTTTACTGGTTTTACATATATTCTTGGGGTGAGAACATGCTTTGTTTTACAATTGGACGAAAGTAACTTTGAAATACTTACTGTTTTGGATATTGCATACCATGCAATACTTATTGTTTTGGATATTGTATATCATGCAATATTTACTATTTTAAATATTGTATACCATGCAATACTTAGTGTTTTGAATATTGTATACCATGCAATACTTATTGTTTTGGATATTGTATACCATGAAACACTTACTGTTTTGAATATTGTATACCATGCAATACTTACTGTTTTGGATATTGTATACCATGCAATACACACTCTAAACAATTGCGGTCCAATTTTCATACGTATATTTTTGTGACTATTTGGGGATTGAGATGGTCAGGCATATTTTACAACTCTTTGATTTATGACATTCATACATGCATTTTGGGGAACATTTAAGGATTTAAACGGTCATACATACTTTACAGAACTTTGGTTCAACATTTATACTTAAACAAATCTATGAACTCACCAACTTTATGTTGACCTTTTAAAGCATGTTTTTCTCAGGTGAATTAGATGCTTGGCTTACTTGATGTGCACTGGAGTCTAAATTTGACAAGATTTCATTCATGGACTTCAACTTACATACAAATGATCAAATCTCGTTGGATTGTTTTCAAGCTTTTCATTATGATGCAATTATGGGACAAATTTTATATCAATTTCAAGGAAATCAACGAGATTACTTTTCAAACGACACATTTAGAGGTCGTTCTCTTGTATCTAGCGCTGTGTATTATGAAGTAACGCCCCCGGATACATTTTCGCTGCGACATATATTTTTGGGGGTGTTACAGATTGGTATCAGAGCACTGGTTATAGAGAACTAGGTTGCATATTTTACCCTAGACTATAACCGTTTTTGCAAACATTGCATCACATCAAACATTTTCAAAGTGCATATACGCTACTTGCTTATGTGCTTACATTACTTGTTACATTAAGTGCTTACGTGACATACATATATATAATATATATATGCTTGCATCTTTTGCGTATATCGCACGTTTATTTATATAAGAGTTAATTATATAAATACTAGAACATTTCTTAAGGCATTGTAAGTTGCACAATGGTCTCATTTATACCTCAGGCATTGCGAGTTATACAATGGTCTCATTTTACTTTTTAGACATTGCGAGTTGCACAATGGTCTCACTTCGTTCTCAGACATTGTAAGTTAAACAATGGTCTCTAAGAATATTATTTTCTCTATAGCTATATACAATATCGTATTACACGGAGACCGTCATAATTTTTGTTTACATGGAATTATGTATGAATCTAAGTATTACAAGTATTGTATGGGCGGGACTTGTAATTTGTGGATTGATATGATAATTGCTATGTTAACAAAACCCGTCACAGTTCTGTTTACATGGGATTATGTATGAATCTAAGTATTACAAGTCTTGTATGGACGAGACTTGTAATAGGAGGATTAATATGATAATCGCTATGTTGACTCGTTCATAGAGACCTTTACCTTGTTTACTTTAACCAAGTACTCATTAACTATCTTGAACTCTAGGTCGATATTCATTGGTAGTTTTACTCCCCGTCTCCGAAGACGAGTTTTAAACACTCGTCCCATACTCATTAGAAGCACATGCATCGTCATGTTATCCACCACCTTGAAGGTTATGTGAGTACCGTATTGCATCGGAAATTATTAAGTAGGATGATTTATAATCTCTTTATTTGAAAGGATTGGGATGCCTCTTCAGTTAAATAAAGAAATTGTAAATCCTCGAACCATAAGTTTATCATTTTTTACTTACATAAATTAGGACGCTCCTTTATGTAAGTAATGAATTATAAACGAGTGGGCTTAATGGTATCCAATATGACACGAGTATGAAGTCGAACCCGATAATTCACCAGAATTCGTTAAAAAGGTTTAGAAGCACAATAGTGTCTTGCCACTCCGCAGAAATCTTAAGGCCTCGCTTGAACTACCTTATCTCATTCTTAAGTTATTACTTTTGCCGTTGCTAATCCTCGCGATCACGAACTGTTCGTGGAACTAACAGACTTGTTACACACTTGAACTAATGAAGTTGATTCATCCTCGAACTAACGACTGAGTACCATATTCCGCCGTCTATAGCATAAGCTCTCTCGCGAGCTCCTCCCATTTGTTAAACTTTATTATGGGAATATTGTTTCTCGAAATGTCCTCATTCTCGGCACCCCATCACTATTTGTTAGGGTTATTGTCGTGATGATTGCTGCTGTTGGCTCCTGGAGCTGTCCCAGCTGATACAACTTTATCCAATAGGTAATGCAACCTCCCATAAACCAGATGAACACCGATCGACGAAAGAGATAGTCGAACTATTCAATTCGGGTCACTAGTAGGAAGACTTAGGTCGCGATACATCCTAGTACTGCCTAGTAAGTTGGGTACTTACATCCATAAGCCACGTTGATGTGAATCATCGAACATTACAGATAGCAAAAACAGGACTCTGTCCTCGAACATTTAAAACTATATACAGATATACTCGCGCGACTACACTTTCTTCTTGAGGTTTTCACTATTAAGAGACTTTCTCTATAACACGGTTGTATCAGTCATAAGATCTGTGAGGATTTATTTTGAGGTGCCCATTTGGATAGATTAAATGTCCTGGTCAAATCTAGCCAAATATTTTGGTATATACAAAGAAGTGTCAAAATATCGAATTTCGCTGAATAAAGTTATCAGCGTCTTGTTTAGAACTGGTTTATTAAATTTTACATCTTTTCTTGGTCACACAAACGGTTAACACAAATTTAATCTCGGGACGAGATTTCTTTAAGGGGTAGGTACTGTAACATCCGGCAATTTTTGAAATTTTAAATGACGATTTTACCCTTTGACTTTTTGAATCTGACTTGACTTCTTGACTTTTGGTCTTTTATTGTCACATAAAAGCAATTACCGCGTAACCTGTAAAATTTTCGGAACATATTTTAAATAATAAATCATATTTATTATTACATCTCTCATGTGCAAAGTTATTTTTAACTTACTCGACTTGAAAACGAAAAATATATATGTTATTTCTAAGCTGACGTATCAAAAACGAACCACTAAATCACGTTTTCACAACTCGGACTCTAAAGTAATTTGATGTAAAACGATATTTAGGACAACTTTTCAGTTTTGTCCGAGACCCGAAAACAGACAGAAGGTGACTGAAATGCCCTCGCAATATTTTAGAAACAAGAAAATAATTAAATTATATTTAATTATCACTTTTTATTAAATAAAAATAATTAATAAATTATTTATCATTTTATTCGGTAACGTTGGTTAAAAACACAAATATTCAAGTAAAAATATCATTTTGCGAACAAAGTTTATCAGTAATACACAAATAAATAATAAACGTTTTAAATAAATCAATAAAAACGATTATGAAAATTAGTCGAGTGAATACTCATTTTTATTAGAAAAATAATTTGAAACGTAATGACGCAAGTTTCGTATTTTGAATCATTCGTTAAGTGGCTCAAACGATTCCCGAACCGATAGTTATTAAAACTATATTAAAAATTTACACAATGATCCAACAACTATTAGGCTCTTGCCACTTTACCTTAAAACTTTTATTATATATATAAAAGTTTATTATTCATTTTCATTTTTACATATAAAAACACACACACCCCACATATACATCTCTTTCTTCTCTCTCTCACTTATTCCGGCAGCCACCGCCGCCCCGCCGCTCCGGCCATCGTCGTCGCCGCCGGCCACCATCCAACCACCGCCGAAAAAGTTTTCCGGTGAGTTTTTTCGGCCGAGTCCAAAAGTGTTCCTCGCCATCCGATCTACCCGATCAACCGGGCCACGCGCCGCCACCACCTTTATAACCCATGACGCCACCCATCACCACCACACCGTCACAGCAAGGGTGCGTTTGGTCTTGTTCAGCCCCGAAAAAGGGGTGTTCGTTCCGCTATGTTTAGCAGCCCCGAAACTTGTTCGTTTGATTGTTATCACAGACTAGGGCTGTTTGTTTTATTGGTTGTAAACAGCAAGGGGTGTTCGTTTGGTTCTTTTTCTAGACCATAGGGTGCGTTGGGTTTGTGGCAGCCAACACCAAGGGCGCGTTTGGCTGTGGAAATCAGCCGAGGGTGTGTTGGGTTTATGGCAGCCAAAGGGCTGCTTTCAGTTTGTAGTCACGCCCCGAAAAGGGTGCGTTTGGTTTGGTTTAAGTTGAATTAGGGTGCGTGTGGTTTAGAAAACAAACAGAGTGCGTGTGGTTTATTAGGAAAGAAATGGGTGAGTTCGGTTTGTGTTTATCAAAGAAATGGGTGCGTTTGGTTTAGTTAAAACGCCACAAGGGCGCGTTTGGCAGATTAGAGTGCGTTTGGTTTTCATATTATGCACAAAGGGTGCGTTTGGTTTTGTAGAAACATGTATAGGGTGTGTTTGGTTTAACGAAAAACAAATAAGGGTGCGTTTGGGTTTAGAGAAGACAACAAAGGGGTCCATTGGGTTGGTTTAGCAGAAATAGGCGCGTTTGGTTTAGCGAATCAACATAGGGTGAGTTTGGTTTACAAAAATGAACTAATAAATATATTTCAATATTTAATAATAAAACCGGATAAAATGGTGGTTTTAAATTGGTTAAATAAATGTAATAATTATTATTTGGTTTAGTTAGATATATATATATATATATATATATATATATATATATTTAAAACGCGCGAGTAATTGCAACACAGATTGATTGAAAAAGGATTTAAGTTTATAGTTTTAAGATTGTATAATTCATAATTATACAATAACCAGATAAACGAACGAGAACTATACTTTTACAACAAGGAAATTAGATTTGTTAAAAGTCGTAACGAAATACTAAATTATAAAATACTATAATTCCAGACTGGAATATAAGGTCATAATTTTTGTAAAAGCTTTATAAACATCGTTTAACTTAATTGGTAATCTTAAAATGTACGATTACATTTATGCAAGAACTTTTTATTTAATTAAGTGTTGATTTTAGAAAACGGGTCAAACTAATTGGTTTAATTATTTACTCACACTTCGTATATAATACTTGCAAAGCATTATATATTTCACATTACTCTTTGGATTGTTTGTCCCTGTTATATAATTCACGGTATGAGTTATATAAGGGTTTATTTTTCATATGTAATATATAAAGAATATATTACATACTTTGCGTTATCTTTCAATTTATTTATTTAACCAACCACCAAACTATTACAACTTGAAATCTAAATCTTCTATCAACGTGTCGCGTTGATGTGACTATCCATCGGGAAACCCAAATTCATTATCCTAGGCTAGTGGGACTTAGCAGTTAAGTTAAGCTGCAACTTCTTGGTCGAGCCGTTTCGGTTTCCGTTTGTGCTGTACTTAATATGTGCATTTCTGCCAGATCGTTCTTCAACATCAATGTGAGTTTATAGCCCCATGTTTTACTTGTTTTACATATATTTTTGGGGTGAGAACATGCTTGTATGCAAATGCATTTACATGGTTGATTACTTGAAATACTTACTGTTTTGGATATTGCATACCATGCAATACTTACTGTTTTGGATATTGTATACCATGCAATACTTACTGTTTTGAATATTGTATACCATGCAATACTTACTGTTTTGAATATTGTATACCATGCAATACTTACTATTTTAGATATTGTATACCATGCAACACTTACTGTTTTGAATATTGTATACCATGCAATACTTACTGTTTTGGATATTGTATACCATACAATACACACTCTAAACAATTGCGGTCCAATTTTCATACGTACATTTTTGTGACTATTTGGGGATTAAGATGGCCAGGCATATTTTACAACTCTTTGATTTATGACATTCATACATGCATTTTGGGGAACATTTAAGGATTTAAACGGTCATACATACTTTACGGAACTTTGGTTCAACATTTATACTTAAACAAATCTATGAACTCACCAACTTTATGTTGACCTTTTTAAGCATGTTTTTCTCAGGTGAATTAGATGCTTGGCTTACTTAATGTGTACTGGAGTCTAAATTTGACAAGATTTCATTCATGGATTTCTACTTACATACAAATGATCAAATCTCGTTGGATTGTTTTCAAGCTTTTCACTGTGATGCAATTATGGGACAAATGTTATATCAATTCCAAGGAAATCAACGAGATTACTTTTCAAACGACACATTTAGAGGTCATTCTCTTGTATCTAGCGCTGTGTATTATGAAGTAACGCCTCCGGACACATTTCCGCTGCGACATATATTTTTGGGGGTGTCACATATTTGCCCTTCATTAGCTTATTTTGTTTAGAAAAAGCCAAAACAGTTAGTATTTAGTCTTTTAGTCATATATGATTCCTGTCAACTTATTTAGCTTATTCTGTGCTTATTGGTTTCTAAAAAAGTGGTCTTTACAAAAATTGCTTATTTCTAGCTTAACAAAAAGTTGTAAAAAAATGGCAAATAAAAACGTTTGGGAAGGAGGGAAGCCCTAGGTGAGCCAAGGCTCAAACCTGGGACCTCAACCTCCCTCAACAAAACGTTTTAACACCAACACCCTCTACCACTAGCGCCCTTGGGACTTTTCCGTTTAGTTTTGCACAATCTATTTACTTACCATCTTTTTGAGCCCCTTTTTTCATAAATAAGCCGTAGCTTATTTTAAGCTTTTCTGAGCTTATTTGATAAGCTGGGTTAACCAGCTTATTTTTCCTGCCTTCCTGACATCATTTAGGACTTTTGTGTAATTTTTCATATTTTTCCAACTTTATTTGTTATTTTTATTTATTTTTCGTAGTTTAAATTCTTAGAAAGTCTTTTAAAATTAGTATATTAATTCAGAAAAATACAAAAAAATAGTTTTTAGTTTTAGATTTAATATTTTGAGGTTTACAAACTTTAAAAACATTTTTATCATTTTTAAATTTTAAATTTCATTTTAAATAGTTTTTAATTATAAAAAGTAGTGAAAAATAGTTTTCTTAGTTTTTATCTTATTTTAGACTTTTCTAAAGTAGAAAATCAATTTTTGGAATTTTTAGGTATTAATTTGTCATTTTCTAGAATTTTAAATAGATTAAATAGGTTTTTAATTCATAAAAAAATTATTAAAAAGTCAAAAAAATATAATTCCTTTTTAGAAAATTTTCTTTTGTCATTTTAAAGGTTTAGAAACTAAGTTTACATTTTTAGGGTTTAATTTTGACTTAGTTGATAATTTAGACGCGTTTTTAGGATTCCCGATTGCGTTTTTATTTTAAATTTGTGTGCCTAAATTGTTTTGAGTGTAGATTGAATTAATTTTATTGTAGATTTAGAAAACCAATCAAAATCTTTGTGATTCAAACATCAATTATCAAACCGACAAATGACTTTCCATTGCATTCCTCGTTGGGGATAAACAACTTGGGAATATCATATACTACTCGGATTTCATTGATTTTCTTTCTTGAAACCTTATCAAGGGTCACTTGGTTTGGTTTGGTTAATATAAGTAGTATATTATTATTATATATTATTTATATATACTACAAAGAATCAATCACTAAATATATGCCAAGTATTTTGTGACCGTCATGTATGCCGACATGTAGATAAGCATCTACATTTGAGCACGCGTGAAAGTACCAAAACCCCTAGCATACTCTAGAAAGCATTCTTAGCGCCGAGTAAGAAGCCGACAACGAAGCAGATGTAGTCTCGTTTACGAAATGGATGTTGTTGGCTTCTAACACAGACACTAGGAATGCTCGATAGAGTTGAGTATTTAGATCTAGTAATTCATTTTTGCAACTATAATGTCACATGCTAAAAACAATGGTTCCATTAAATTTAGAATTTGTTTAGCTCAGGTAAGAGCCTTAAGTGTAGGTCTGTCACGGCTACATACCAAACACGTAGCCTAGCCAACTAATAGACCGCTCATATTCATCATCGCCATTTCAAAGTAACATGTATCCAGTATTAATTGGAAATTCATGTAAATACAGAGCTTCACATGTTTGCCATAGCTGTATACAAAAGAGGTAGCCTAGCCAGGTAATAGACCAAAATCAAGCAACATGTATACAAAACAATATTGCCGACATTATTTTTTTCCTGACGGGAGCTAAAACAACCTACTGACACCCTGTACACATGATAGCTCTTAATTGCTCACATCACTGTATCTCTCTTTCCAATTTATAAAGCATCCAGTAGAAAACATCCAAATAGATGACAACAAATATAAAGCTTACCGCTGACCTTATTTGTTTTCCGGTGAGAGGTAAATGTCTCACCAATAAGCTGTGCCTTTTCAACCACTACGTAAAAAACCAACAACACAACAAACCATGCACCATATATACCTCCACTAAGAGTGGAAGATAGCCGGTATTTGGGAGAGAGCAGATGAAATCGGAGAGACACACAACAAGCTCTAAAATAAATAGTAAAACAACAAACCTTGCACTCCATTAACTATACCAGTTCAGCTCCTTAACAAAACAATCATGCGAACGATAGGTGGATACGTCTCATATGGCAATTACTCTAGACAGTTGTTTAAGAACATCAAAAGCGACAGGACCTCTCAGTTTTGAAAATCTCTAATAATTGCCTAGAGTGTTTGTTGAAATTGACTCGTACCTTGTAGGGTATCCCTACACTATGTTTGCAGCCACGGTGCTCAGCTGAAAGAATACAAATAAGATGAAAGCTCAGGTAAGCAAGCATAATTCAGCATATAAAGTATCAAAAATGTATGCCTAATTGTATGAATTTAATTAATGCAACAATTTAATAATATGACCCGGCATGGCTGCAAACACAATCAAGTGATGCCCCGCCAAGATAGCATGGCTGCAAATACATGTGTGCTTTTGTATTTTAAATCAGGATATGGCTCCTTGATGCGTAAAATTGTTTTGAATAATTAATTACAAAGTTTTAAATTTATAAAACTCGTCTACTAATACACGCACTAACGAGCAGAGAACCCGGTCGTATGTAGTGCAATAGTTGGTAAATCCGAGGTCGTCCCAAGAGCTAAGTTTTAACTAGTTCTAATTTGATTTTGTCATGTTTAGAAAAATGGTTTTAAGAATGAATTTAAAATCATAAGAAAGTAAATGCAAAAAAGTAAATTGATAGAAGTAATCAGGGAGAAAAGCGTGCTAGCCTAACCATTGCATTACTAATGTTATGATTACATTTTCCTGTGCAATGTTTAATTACAAGTTTCATTAGTGGTTCTAATATTGGCAGACCTGTCACACCCCCAAACAAGGCCTGGACGGAATACGTGTCCGAGGGCGTGACGTCATAATATACATCACACAAAGCACGAGAGAATGACCACTAATAGACGTTTTGAAAATCATAACTCGTTGCATTATTTAAAAATAGATAAGTTTGTGGAAGCGTAAGTAAAATCTAACGAAAGCATAATTTGGTTTTCAAAACGTCCATTAGTGGTCGTTCTCTCGTGCTTTGTGTGATGTATATTATGACGTCACGCCCTCGGACACGTCATCTGTCCAGGCCCCGTTTAGGGGTGTGGCAGATTGGTATCCAGAGCCAAGGTTATAGAGAACCAGGTAGAATATCTAGGCCTGGTCTATAACTAGTATGTGATCCTTACATGCTTTTATGTGTGCCTTATTTGTGTTTTTGCTATGCCATATACCTAGGAACTATTTTTTCTTGAGCATGTATGATATGGGTTTACCTTTTCCCTGCATTTATGTTGCGTTCCGTTTATTTTTTCCCTTGAATTCTACTTTGCTATGAGTTTACGTTTGTCTTTTCTCTGCGGTTATCTTTTCTCTGCGGTTTACGTTTGCCTTACGTATATTTCCCCGATTACATATATGAAAGTTGTCTATATATATATATATATATATATATATATATATATATATATATATATATATATATATATATATATATATATATATATATATATATATAAACCTTTCTAAGACATTGCGAGTGATGCAATGGTCTCACTTATTTTTCTCTTTGCAACCTTATACAATATTGTTTTACACGAAACCCGTCACTGTTTTGGTTTACATGGAATTATGTGTTAATCTAAGTATTACAAGTCTTGTATGGGCGGGAATTGTAATAGGAGGATTGATAGGATAATTGCTATGTTAACTCGTTCATAAAGACCTTTATCTTATTTACTTTAACCGTGTACTCGTCAACTATTTTGACCTTTATGTCGATATCCCCTGATTGTTTTGCTCTCCGTCTCTGAAGGCGAGTTTTAAACACCCGTCCCATACTCACTAGAGCAACTGCATTGTCATGTCATCCACCACCTTGAAGATTTTGTGAGTACGCATGTTACATCAGAAATTATTAAGTAGGATGATTTATAATCTCTTTATTTGAAAGGATTGGGACGCCTCTTCGTTTAAATAAATAAATTATAAATTACCGAACCATAAGTTTATCAATTCATTATTTACATAAATTGGGACGCTTCTTTATGTAAATAATAAATTATTAATGAGTGGGCTTAATGGTATCCAATATGACACGAGTATGAACTCGAACCCGATAATCACCGTAATCCATTAAAAAGATCTAGAAACACAACCGCGTCTTACCACTTAGCAGAATCTTAAGGCCTCACTTGAACTACCTTATCTCATTCTTAAGTTATTAATTTTGTCGTTACAAATCCTTGCGATCATGAACTATTTGTGGAGCTAACCGACTTGTGCACTCTTGAGCTAATGGATTTGATTCATCCTCGAACTAACAACTGCGTGCAATATTCCATCGCCTATCGCATAAGCTCTCCCGCGAGCTCCTCCCATTTATTGACCTTTATTCTAGGGATGTTATTTCTTGAAATGTCCTCACTCTCTACGTCCCACCATCATTTGTTATACTTATTGTTGCTATGTATTCTTATACTTTTACTTTTGATTCGAGACTTCATATGTTTGTGCTATGATTTTCAAATGATTAAAATAAATAATTATTTTAATGAAGATTTTTGATGATTTTGGATATATATTTGTTCTTGTTGAGAGTATGTGAGATTTATGAGATGCAACTATAACAACCCGTATTTTTCATCAATGTAATTATCCATTGTAGGATCGTTTATTTCATAACACGGTGATGATTCTTGTGATTAGGCTAGTTTCTAGAGAGAGAAACACTTGAGAGAGAATATCTTAGAGAGAGAAAGTGTTTTCTATGAAATGAAATAATGACTAGCTTGCCTCTTCTAAAGTTGGAAGAGGCTTATATAGTACTTACAATATACCGGGTATTCGTACCCGACTTAATACCGAAAAACGTACTATCAACTATTAAACTACGAGCTATAATAAACAATAAATATACGGGGTGACCGAGTCTTTTAATCATATCTAACAATCTCCCCCTAAGGGAGGTCACCCTTGAAAACACTAGACTTAAGCTCTTACAGCTTGCAGTCTTTTGATTCTTCATGTTACATCCAGTACTTTGTTGTAGTGATCTTTAGATAACAATTGAGCTTGTTCACTTTGACTTGTTTTGATTTTGATCATGAGCTTTCTTGAGATCATCAGCCAAACTTAATCTCTCATCATCTAGTAATTTATTGCCATCTTGTGCACTTGTGAAGAAGAATATGATATCAGAGTTTGCGGAAGCTTTGACACCTTTATGAGATCTTTCATAACTTCATAACAAGTGTAGGTCGTGTCTGAGCATTCGGTTATTAACTTGACATTACTGGAACTGGGTATCTCCATCTCCATCTCCATCTTTAAATGATCCTGTAATGAAACAGTTAGCAATAAAGAGAAAATTGATTTGAAAAATCAGTCTAAGTGTTAATTATGAAAATATTTTGTAACACTTCGATAGTTTTGATTGGTTGTCAAATGTTCAATAACCGTCAATTCTTATGCTGGAACAAGTTTGATTCACGTAGAATCGCACCATCGTTTCTTTCCAGTTGACACAAGTTTGATTCTTGTAGAATCGCACAAGTCACCTACCTAGAGCTTGTTTGATGTAGGCTCTAGCAGGATTTCCATCTTCATAGTGAATACCTTCGTATCACTCGGATGTTCTGGCAATATCACAAGGATAATGCGTAGGACTCTTAAGATAACCTTGTTTCCACAGTGTGTGAAAGACAAGATAAATGGAAATGTGTCCTAACGAGATTAATTGATGATCTCTTGGCTCTAGACTCGAAAGTGCGCTTTGATATTAGTGATCGGAGGCTGGAGCTGACTGCCACCTTTTCAATACCGACTTACTCGGAGTGAGTGAGACAGTAGATTGCATGTTTAGTCTCCGTGACAAATGAGACAAGTTTCTTTCAAGAGAAACTCGAATGGCTGGGAAGGGTTGTGCATTGCATCACTGGGTCCATGATGTCGTCTTCAATGTCAGCAATCAACTTGTGATTCTGACAGCATATGTATTGACCCGGTTTCTGCCTTAAGTGTATGGAGGGCTTCTTTCTTTACACCCTTTATCTGTACAATTCTTTTTCATTCCTCAACCCCTTCAGTGCTTACCGAGACTTCATGACTAGCACCTTGTTGGGTATATTCCAGTACTAGCTCCATCTCAGTCGGCACTATTCCCTTGTTCTCACATTTACTCCTTTTAATCATACCTAAGGACTTCTGTACTAACTAGTGGATTGTCCCTGGGTAGATCCCTCCGGTTCTGGCAGGATCATAGGAACGAGTACCTAACCTTACCATCCTTATAACTTCGATAAAAGTAAATACATGGTCAGTCTTTTGGTACAGTTCACCTTGCCATAAAATCACTGTTGAAAAACTCAATCAGGTACTTATGATATAACTATCAAAGTGTTTAGTACCCGATTGTTTTTGCATTTCAGAAAAGCTCCCCCTCAACATGTGCATCGGTATTCGAAACTGTTTAGCACATGGGGGTGGAGAATACACCTTGAGAACCTTAGATGTATGATCATATTTTAGTTACAAGCTGTGTATGGAACATATTAATGCTCCCCCTCAATCGTTGAGGGTATGTGTTAGTGTCAGATATGATAATTTTGAAAGATTTTTTCGTTAAACTCAAAAACCTGGTTTTTTAATATTGACCTTAGGGTCAGAGTGACGATGTCACTCTGTTCTCTGATCATCTGTAGTCAATACTTCTTAGTCGTCCACCAGACAAAGCTTCCAGACGTTAAAGATTCGCCTTGATCTTTAGTCTTTTCTCAATCACCTTCTGATAAAGCTCACTCCTTCTTTTCTGTCGTCCTCAGTCCATTTCCTATCCTCCATTCCTCTTATTGAATTTGAACACCTGAAAATCTTTCACCCATGAAATCACTTGTCCCGAATTCTCATCAACGTTCCATCGCTAAACTTGTGCACTTCATCTATTCTCATCATCTTCTTATTATTATCCCTGTCTGTGTAGATTACTGCTTTGGGTTTGTTGAGAATGGTGTAATCTTCTTTGAATAGAAAGTTAGATGCATCTCAGCTCGGTTGTTCCAGATTGAGCTTTGTTTAATAGCTCTCAACGCCTAGCTGCAAGTCTTCCACACGTTTCCTGATGATAATGTTTCTGATCCACATGTTGACTGCAATGTGTAGATTAACTTTGTCTGATTTAGGTAGGTGGTTGAGCTTGTCTTGAAGATGAAGCAGAAACAGATCTTCAAAATCATTTGGATGAAGGTTTTTGAAATCCTTTTCTGAGATCTTGTACTCTTTGTAGTCAGCTCGGCGTAGAACTATCTCTCTCAAGTAGTTGTATCCGTATCTTTCATAAGTCTTGATACTGATCACACTGAGAATTCGCATATGGGATCTGACTGCATCACGATCTGAGGGTTCACGGTGTTTGTTGATGTAGAATTCCTTTCTTCTGAACCACCAGTGTGTGATGCCATAAGCTGCACTGATGTCATAATCGCGCTCACTTTCAACCCACAGATACAGAACTAATTCTTCAAGTCCAAAGTCTAGGTATCGAGCGGCTTTGAGCTTGGATATGGATAAGGCAGTTTTTCGTTCTTTGTTACCGGCCAGAAGATATTCTAAATCCTTATTGAAGAAGAGTTGTGGTTGAATAGTTACCTGACCTGGTGGTCCTCCTAAGGGAAATGGTTCATATACATTACGCAGAATTTGATGACCCTCAGGATTAACCAAATCAACCTAGCAGTCACAACTAAGACATTCATCCATCAGAACAGAAGAGAGACGCTTGTTATGTGAAAGGCGTTAACCAAGTTGAAAGTTTGGACCTTCCAAATTAGCTTTGCATGAGCTTCTTCTTCCTTTCTTTGCAGAAACCATTGATGAAGGAGCCTATACACCCGTCTTCCTTGAAAGCTTATTCTCCTCAGGTCCTTGATACGTTGTGGCGTATACATTTTCCCAGTTGTTCTCTGGTTCAGGGTAATCATTTGAAGGAATGGTCTATTCTGGTTCAGGTGTAGTTGGTCTTTCTTCTTTAGGAATCGGTTTGAACCAGGTAGCAGCCGGTACCTTAGGAATATGAGTGTTATCGGTGAGACATGCCCTTCATCAGTAATTGGATTGTCATCAGAAGATTTTTCAGATTGATGGTTAGATCTTTGCATTGGAGGACCAGGAGGAGTATCTCTTGTGTCAGTGATTTGCCAGGCTGAAGAAGTGTGAGCTGGAGGCTGTTGTGCTGCAGAAGCATTAGAATCCAGCTTGTTCTTTGTACTTTGCTCAGAATCTTTAGAATGAGGTTGAGCTGACCCAGAAGCACTTAAACGTGTCTTTCTCCTTTTTGGTTGACTCTCCCTGTTTGATCCAGCTGAAGGGGCCTTCATTATCATCTCTTCACATCATCAATATCACGCTTTCTTTTGTGGTCTTTAACCTTGTCTGCAACTTCTTTGTCCATGGCATTTTCATCCTCTATCAATGCTTCCATAAGGGCATGGTATAGTCTGTAATTGGCAGGATTTCTGTTGGCAGACTTGTTCTTAGGCATGATATTGCAGAGAGCACTACCTTAGATCAAATTCACAAGTGCAGCTTTATCAAATCGACTTCATCGTATACATTGGCCCTGTTTCTTCTCACCTTGTATAACAAACCGTAATTTTCATCAAATGTAAATATCCATCTATTTAAGTTAGATGATGTACAATCTTTCCAATTATAATATGAACCACCGTTTTATGGAAAATTTTTCGCTTTATTACAATTTACTTACTTTGCCAATATCTCGATATACAACATTTCTTGCATAACTAAAGTTAACGGGCTCAGGCAACCTACATATGGCAATCCTATCTTCATATATGTCAAGAAATCATCATAATATATCAAGTCAATATCATAATATCATTTTTACAAAGTACATTATTCCTATAATGTACCATTCCCCCCCCGCCAAAACGTTATATCAAAACGGGCTTTAACCGTTATCCGTAGCCTACTAATCCTAACTTCTGAAAAGATTAATATCTAAAGTGAATGCACAAGCTACAAATAAGGTACCATTTGCAACATTATATCAAAACAAGCTTTAAACCGTTATCGTATGCCTCTAAACCCTAATTCCATGAATTATTAATATCTAATGTGAATGAACAAGCTATTAAAGCATATGTACAAGATACTAAAGCATATGTACAAGCAATATAACATCTTGTGTACAAGCTACTACACTCAATATACAATATGTAAACCCTAATTATTCTATTCATAAGCTTTTATACATCTTTTTGCACTCAAAACCCTAATTCAAAACCCTAAACCCTAAAACCAAGCTAGTTTCTAAACCATGACTCGTTTCTTGATTTTTATCCATTGTAAACTCAAACCAACTCTCAAATAAGTGGTAATAACATAAATTACAACATTCTCAATCACTTTCCATCATCATTTCACCATATTAACAACAATGTACAAGAAACAAAGCTAGAAAACCCTAATTATGCCCTAATTGTAACTTTTGACCCGTTTACTCATTTTCTACCCATTTTAACCCAAACCACCTATCAACTTTTGATTATAATCCTTAATATAAGTCTTAGGATCAGTAACCTATCATTCCTAATCAAATGTACACGAAATTCAAGCTTGAAAACCCTAATTAAGCCCTAATGTACCCGAAATCAAAAACCTTTGCAAAATGACCCATTTTAACTAATTTTCTTGCAACCAAGCACCTCAATGACAAGCACCTTACCTCCCTAGCTGCTTACAAGCACCTCTCTTCAAATATCTTCATCTCATATAGTATAAAATTGATCACATGGTTCCTTGTTTCTCATTTCTTAGCCGCGGCATGCAAAGGAGTATCCAACTAATTCTAGCTTATTTCTAGCTTAACCAACACATCTTATAAACCCTCCTCATCACCCAATAGACCTCCTACATGTCCTAACCAGATTACACAACCTCCTTTGGCCTCCAAGTTCAATTCGCCTATAAATAGAAACCATAACACTTCATTTTTCTTCATCCCCCACTTCCTTCTCTATAACCCTTACATAGGAGCAATCCTTTGCTCTAAGAGATCCTAAGAGGACTTAAGAAGGCTAAAATTTAGAAAGGAAGCAAAATAAACCAAGAAACAAAGCCCCAGAGTCATTATTCTAGGCGTACGAAGCTAAAAGTCCCGATTTCAACCCATTTCTAAGCTATAAGCTCAAGACCAGGTTCTCTAAGCTTATATTTTGTTGTCATACGTTGATAATGTTCATATGATCATGCTAAAATCATAATATAAAGCTTTGAACTCAAAAACCTATGTGTTATAATCTATCCTAATAAGCTTAACTAACATTAAAATAAGTGCTTTGCTAAGTCATGAATGAATTTGAACTTAAAACCCGCGTGTTTTCATTTTAAAACCCTAATATGACCCGTTTTGCTTCCTAGTTTAACAAATCGTTAATTTAAACTTGCGTTGTGTTA